>CAMOHE010024869.1:0-48214 GCA_946598075.1 Artocarpus hirsutus
AAAAAAAAAAAAAAAAAGAAAGAGAAAGAGAGTAAAAGTAAAGCATCGGCGATACTTACAGTGCTGCCCCACCGGTCCTTGGTGTCAATCTTGGCGCCGCGCTCGAGAAGTAGCTCGACGACGTCGCTGAGGCCCTGGCAGGCGGCGACATGCAGAGCCGTCCGATCATCGATGTCTTGAAAATTGACGTCGATCCCGGAGTCCAGGAGCTCCTTGATTCCCTCCAAATCGCCTTCGTTGGCCAAGTACATCAGCCTCACTCCTGGATCCACCTCCACCGAGTCATCCTCCTCCGGCGCCCGCTGCGGCGGTTGCTCAAACTCCCAGTCCGGCGCCATCGACGACTGCTTCCCAAGAGTGAACCTCGACGGCGCCGTTTTCGTCGCCTCCATTTTCCCTTCCTTTCAGTTTCAGACAGATCGAGGAAAAAAGATAAATATAATAATAATAATGACTTTTTGCTTGAAAATTGCTATATCCTCGCAACGGTTTCGTTGGGAAAAGTGTGTTTTGATTTTCCGCTCATAAATAGTTGAACTGATATTATATGGCGACGCAGGAGAAAATGCAAGGTGAGTGGGGTCCACCCTAGGAGTTTGGAAAGCCCGTAGGAAGAAGTTTCGGGGCAGGCCAACGGAGCGCGTGGAGGAAATAAGACTTAAAGGGACAGAAGGGGGTTTGTTGACTTTTGACTAACGTGGAACCGTGACTTAACGTCACCTGAGGCTGAGATTCTCTGTATCTGGTGGCGGCTCCCTTCTTTTCTCTTATTGGATTGTGAGTGGAAGGAAGGAAACGGAGGGAACGTAAACAGTTGGAACGGTTCTTGCGGTGACTGTAGATAGAGTTTTGTTTTTTGTTGTTTTTTGGCCGAGGACAGCCTGTTATAATACTGTAATTTGAGCGGATAACCGACGCCGTCCCCTGCAAGGCTGGAAAGAAGCGAGCGAAACGGCCGACAAACGACGCCGTTAAAAATTTACAGTCAATGAATTCCCCCTTTCTTTTTTTTTTCTTCCTTTTTTCCCCCTTTTCCTCTTTTATTTGGGATTGTGAACTACTAAGTTCATCATTAATGAGCACTACTTTATAGGTAACGCGTGAAAAAGGGTCAAATCAGTTAAAAAAGTACCGGGGGAGAGACTGCACGTTCACGTGGTGACTCTCTTAGGTGCTCACGTGTTTAAAAAAAAATTTTAAATTATTAATTTTAAGTTTAAAAATTATAATATATAAAAATTTTATAATATAATTTTTTCTACTGTAAAATATAAAATTTTTTTACTGTTTATAATTTAAACTATAGTTTAAAAGTATTTTTTTAAACATCTTAATAAATAGTACGTGCCCGAACAAAAATGGCCTCCAAGCTCACGATAAACACCAATGTCATTTCGGCATTTGGTATAATATTGCATCATATTTTATGCAATATTGTTAAGATGAGGCAAACCATTTGATTTCCTTTTATTTCAGGTTTTAAAATTTTAAAATTTATCCCAAAAATTATGTTATTTTTAATTTCCCCCTAAAATGCATATTATTGTTTTTCCTAATCTTTTTTAAATTATTCAAAAATTATGCGTAATATGCAAAAAGAAAATGAAAACATCACCATTTATAATACATACATTAACAAGAATTATATAAAAATAAAACACCACTGAAAAAACACGCATCTCATATTGCATAGATAACACTACTAATATAGTGTTTTTTACTTATGCGAGTTAATATAATTTAATTTGAAATTATAATGTTTAAGTATAATAATTTTTAATGTAATTTAACTATTTGTTATTATTTGTAATAATACTTAAACATTATAATTCAAAATTATAATTTTAAACGTTATAATTATGGATAACTAATTATTTCTTAATAATTGGTGGAATAGATTCATTGTTGGCAATTAAAAGGAAAGAATATATGGGGAATATTCTTTTTGGTGTTACTTTTGATATTATTGAGTTGTAGATGAATTTTATGTTTAATGCTGAAATTACACTAACTTTGTGCAAAAACAACACCAAAATGACACACTGGGTTGAAAATGCCCTAAGAAATGTCTGTATTGAGTCATAATTAAGTGACAGACAATATCCCCTTTTTATAACTAATGAGACAATCAAGTAATGTTAAAATAGCCCGTTATGGTGAACAATATGCCTTTTGTCCCTAATCTAATTAATTCCAAGATGAAGAATAGTTGTACGGGTCTTGCTTAAAAAATAAACAAATAAATTGCTCTTTGCACGTAGTTGCAACTTTTTCGTGGTCGCCCTTATTCTCCTCCTTTGTTTTCACTATTTTCTTTATATTTTCTAGTAAACTTGAACTTGAACATGAACTAATATTTGTCAAGTATTGAATCAAATTTTTCACTAAATTTATGGCACTTAATCTGCACGTGCATTCTATCATTTTTATGCTTGTGGAATGAATTATATCAAACAAATAAGATAAACTTCAAAATCAGTCTCATGATTGATTATTTTGGAGGGTAGTAGATGGATTTATTTATTTATTTATTTTTCTGAATTTAGGGTAGTAGATAGATTTAAGTATGCATTGTCTTAATTAAAAGCAAAGTCTTTTTTTTTTTTTGAAGAGTTAATTAAATTAAAGCTAGGTTGGTAATCACAAAATGAAAGTTGGCCAATTTTCTAATTCGATTCTCATTTGTCAAAATACAAGGGTATGACGTTTGGCAAGTGGGTTACCAACACCTGAATGCTACAAAGGCAAAGCAAAACCTCCCAATTCAATGTGCTAATAATAGGAAATTAAGAATATTACTGAGAAAAACAAAATAGATATGTGAAAATAAATAAATAAATAAAGGATCTATCCTAGGGATAATATATTCTTTTATTTTTTGCGGATAATGTGAAAAGGTGTTACTTTGGGGACTCAGGACAGAACGATGGTGATAAATAATTATTTTTGAGATGTGGCTTTGACGAGAAACAAGTGGGGCGCACACGATGGGGCTCATAAATGATTATCGTGGGACTTCAAAATGGTAGATTGGAAGTTGCTATAAAATTTCTCCACGCTTATCATGCATCTCACTCGCAGCCTCGGTTTTGTCGATAAGAACACGCTCGTTATTCAAACAATTCATTTTCTCATTCGTTTGAAGAAATCAGCCTTCGAATTCTAAAGTTTTCCTTTGATTATGTTTATATATGTTATAACTTCCTCTATTTTCTGTGAAAGAAGGGCGAAAAAAGCCAGGTTTTTATATTAAAAAAAAAGAGGCTAAAAGCATTTTCCAATTACGTATTTAATGCATATAAATAAATGCTTGGAACAACGTATTTATTGATCCTTAAAGTATAGAAAGTCGTCAAGAAACGTCTCGAAAAGTAATAAACCAATTGATTCGTTATATTTCTTTTCAGCCCAAAATAAAAAAAGTTTGACACCTTCCTTGGAGTTCAATTTGACATTTTTCAGTCGGGAAAATTTTTCAAGTTGAGATATTGAATTATTTCAGCCCCAAAAAGATGACGTTTTTCTTATGAATCTTAATGCCTATCTAAGTGAGAAAAGTTGTGCCATTTCAATATTATATTATCTGAATTGTGGCATTCTAGATGCAGATCATATTTTTTTTATATATGTAGACGTCTTGTATGCGTGCGTGTTTTATTTTATCTTCCTAAGCGCGTCCAGCCAAAACTGATTGTCTAACTTTGTCGTGCTTCTTCCTCCCAAGTAAGTATTTCACAAGACTCCGTCGGTTCAAAGTTGGGACACTTCTCTAAAAAAGCACAACCAAATGTGAATATAACTTCTCTTTAGAGACAGCTGATGGTGTCGTTGGTGATTTCAAGATTTGCATAACCATGTGTTCTAGGTGAATATTGGTCAACCGTACTCTCAGAAAAATTGATATCGTTATAATAATACATTTATGAATTTAATAAAGAACAATTGCCGAAAAATAAATGAGACACAATGGATTTATAATGGTTCATTTTTTTAAAAGCTATGTCTATTATGAAAAAAAAAAAAAAGAAAGAAAATTCACTACTTACGAATAGTTACACGCTTTAATAAGAGAGAGATTTGGGGCATTTTTTTTTAGTTTTAGTCCTCTATTTATAACCCTTTGCAATTAATTCAAATGAATTTAAATAAATAAAAATAAAATCAAGGGATTATCTCTAAACCTTTCAAATGTAAGTTGTTTTCCTTTGTCATGTTGACCTTCACAATTTGAAAAGTGGGATGTTTTCCCATTTTAAATTCAATTAATGCTTATCTTGTGCCTTCAAGTGTCTCGCCCACATGACTTGCACATGTTGATTATTATTAGGCCATCGAGGCCACCTCTTCATATTGGGCCTAGAGTCTTGTCAAGCCACATGATTCAAAAGTAAAGTTTTCTTTTTATAGATATATATATATAAAAAAAAAAAAAAAAAAAAAAAAAAAAAGAGACTCCTTTATTCTTTTTATTTTTTTTTCTTCAGTTAAAGACTGTAATTCATTATCAAGCCAAATCGGCGAACACAGTAGAGGCAATAGATAATGAAATAGCCTCAGAGAAAATACAGTTCATAGAGCAATTGAAACCAAAACTAGCTAGTAATGTCATCACTTGAAACCAAACCACCTCATTAGTTTTCCTAGGAACATAAACACATGATTACAAACACATTGGCTCTCCTGAGCTCCAGGACACCTTCAATTAGTACACTATCCTCACCACGGGAGCATAATCATTGGACCTTTTCTATGAGAGAGTAATATCATCAGTCTCGATAGCATCAATATGCAGCTCCAATTTGCACGCCGGAAGGAGTCCCTCGCGAGCAGCCAAGCATTCTGCCATATGAGGTTTAAAACATTTTTCACACAATCTTGTTAATAGGACACTTCTACTTCGGCTAAGGTCCCACTTTCTCGGCCTTAAAGGAGAATTGAAAATCAGCCAAGCAACCCCCAACCATACCCAAAACATCAAAGGCCATATCAAATCTCTTCTAATGGACTAAAACGTTTTGGGTCTGCCGAATTTCCCAAGCAATTACCGCAAGAATCTTTAACTCCTCAGCCAATCCAATCTTGTCAAACTCCAAATAACAATCTCCAAACGAAATAACCTTAGATCTAATAAAATGTGCACGATACTATCGATATTTCCACAACAATATCTATATTTTGGGTTAAAACGTGTCAGATCTCTTCTACTGGACTAAAACGTTTTGGGTCTGCCGAATTTCCCAAGCAATTACCTAAGAATCTTTAACTCCTCAGCCAATCCAATCTTGTCAAACTCCAAATAACAATCTCCAAACGAAATAACCTTAGATCTAATAAAATGTGCACGATACTATCGATATTTCCACAACAATATCTATATTTTAAAGTCTTGCATTATATAGGGGAAAGATTTTTCTTTCAAGATATCCATAACATATCCATAATATTCGTAAATATCTATAATATCTATAAATATTCATGAAAATCTAGGATATTATTGAAAATTTTCATAAAATATCTAAGAAAGAGGGAAAATTTTTTTGGCTCAAAATTAATCTTCTAGGATTTTTTTAAATTGTTTTTTTAATAAAATGTGACTAAAATTTTGAACTTAAAAACAATAAAAAAATGTATTTACTAAGACTTGTCTCTAAATAAATTTTACTTTTAAAATGAATAAAACGTAACTCTTCTGCAATGCTCTATGTCATGTTGCATATTGATATGTGTAGTATATTTTTACTTTTTGTTTACTTTTTTGTCATGTTACACACAATTGGTTTTTCGCTATTATAGTATGAAATTAAAAATAAGGGATATAAAGGCAGAGCGTGATAAAATGACAAAAAACTGATTATTCAAATTTGCTCGAAGTAGCAGCTGAGCTAGGTGAAGATAATGATGATCCCTTTATTCAGTGGATTAAGCCAGCACATGTAGATGATGAAAATGGCAATCCTGATCTACCAATTATAGAACATGCTTAAGAATATGGTATTGATGTTGATAGAAAACTATACGAAGAAGTAGTAACTTCTAGTAGTAGCACTGGCTCATTCAAAGTAGTTATGCGAATGCCTACACGTCATGGTGATGACGACGACGACGATGATGATAGTACTAACGACACTAATGATAACGATGATGACAATAACTATGGTGGGGGTGGTGATGATAATTAATGATGATGGGAACTATAAGAGAAGAGGTAGTATAATGTCAGGTCATATGGGTTAAACTAGAGAATTTATGTATGCTACATAAGATAAAGATCATGGTTGTAGGGCAGCAGGTGAGGGTATTGGTGTAATTAGAAAGCAATTTGTAAGAAGATGTAATGCAACCCAAATGAGTTAAACTGATGAGGATTTTGTTGCCTTAAGTTTTAATTTTATGAGCTTAGGTACTAACCAAAGTTCTTATGTTTATAATGTTCCTTATAGTTCTCAAATGGGATTAAGTTCAAAAGTACAAAACCAAGATAGTTTCTTTGATATTCTTGTATATCCCCCACCACAAATTGTGTTGAGATGTCACTACAACTCTATAAAGACTATTGATCAAGTTGGATAAATTAACAATATCTAATTTATGGGTTAAGAGTAGGAAGAGATTAAGAAACATACGTATAACACATCAACAATTACCTTCAAAACTATTCAAGGGTAATATCTTGGCAAATGTACAGTTTAGATCAAGGTCGGAACCTATTAATGCTTTCCAAATGATTAGAAACCTTTTTTGGTATCGAAAAACTAGAAGTTTGTGTGTACGTTATTATGTTTAGTGGTAGTTTTTTATGTACTATTATTGTACCTAGTTTGCAATGACCATGTAAGATAATATTAGGATCATAATCATTATATATAATGATAGTATCATTTTATCATAAGCAATATAACTCTCATATTAGAGGAAAATTGTATTATTTATGTTTTTAACTTGATTCAAATTAAGTAATATTGATTGTTTTAGCCTTGTGCAAAGTTAGAAGAAAAAAATTACATGTTTTTTTTTTAAGATATCTTTTTTTTTTTTTTTTTTCTGAATATTCGTCGACGTCGACAATATTCATAACAATATCTATAAATCAAAACCTCAACAACCTCAACGATATCAATATTTTTGTCCTTAGCTTATCCTATAACACTGAAGCATCCGACACTTCTCTAGCTTCCGAGCACTCTTACAGACAATGTGTGCTTCTCTAGCTTTCGAACACTCCCATAGACAATGCCACACAGTTTCCACCCCACTGGAACACCGAGGAAAGTTGAAAGGCATAGCACGCCTCTCTTGGCTCGTTGACTACAGCAAGTAAGGCCCTCCACATAAAGATCTTCACTTTATTAGGCAGTTTAAGACTCAAAATTTTCTCCCACCAAGAGCTCTGCATATCATTAGTAACCTTTTTCTACCTTTTATTTGACAGCAGGCCAACAGCCAGATCAAACAGAACAAATTCCTGATTCTCCTGCTCTTGCCACCCTCATTCTATTGAACCTTCAGAAGATATAACATGAACGTGGTATAGTTACCAAAACCATGGTGATCCTAAACAACTAAATTATGTTTGAATGGTTAAGTTTGTAATGGTAAGGAATCATGATGAGAATTATTTCCCTCTTAGTTTTATGACACACAACAAAGTTTGTGAAACTAATATATCCAAGAAAATGGAACAATGTGGAACACCAGTGGTGGTGAGTGCCACATACTAAGAAAAGGTAGGCCCTACCGCATAGAACCCACATACGGGACCAGCCCAATGAATCAAGTAACATGTTGATGACATGGGTTCTTAAAGCAAATTCATGATAAAAAACGCACTGTAAGTCATGACAGGCATTGTTTAGTAACTTGGCAAACAGATCACAAGGTTAAGTTATTAGTTATTGCAACTTGTTGCAAGCTAATGAGAATCACAAGAGGAAAAATGTACTAGGGTTCCACGCTGCATTCAGCGATCTTTTCCCACGATTTGAGGGTTTTGTCTTCTGTGTTCGTTTTGTACAATGCCAGACGAGTTATTGGGAAGCTCAGGCCACTGATGCTGTCATCAAGAGAGTTAGCTTTTTCTTGAGCCGTTCTCTTCTCATCTTCCCTCAAATCCCCGTAGAGAAGGCTCAAATGGGGCATGTATGCTACAAAAAATTTCAAATAAAATTTCAAATTAGAAGAAGTCGGCATTTACATTATGCAAGGAAATAAGAAGACGTAACAATTCCTCTTTCAACATAAACAAGCACCTTAATCCTAGACTCGTTCAGTTCTATTAAACAAACAATTAAGAAGAAAGGCATGGATCTAATTAGCTAGTTATAATGAAAACTATACACGTTAATGTTTTAAATAAAGGAGCTTCGGATCAGATTTGATAGTAAAGCGCTTCCATTTTCAGGTTCAGGGTAGGTAATTAAAGGGCTAACAACACACAAATTCCAAAGGTTGAAAAACATACTTTGTACTTGTTTTGGAGATGAGAAAAAACTTCTTGACCATACTGTTTTAACACCGTCCAATCTGCCTTCACTAATGGATGAAAAACTAAAGAACTAAGCTTAAGCAACTAACCAATTCTGCAGACCCCAATACCAAGATTTAGTGACTCCAAGGTCTCAGTCTACAGGGGTATAGCAATTAATGGATTCTCTCTCTTTAATCCTTATCCACCAACAGAGTGTACAAATTTTAGAGTTTATCCTGGTAACGATAGTCTGCTATATAATCAGCTGACATCTCTCGTTCAATTTATTTTCCTTTTCCCATTTTCCTTCCACTTAACTATTGCAGCCTAGTTTCTTCCTTTCCAAATATATCAAAATCCTTTCCTTTTCAAAAAAAGACAATAGCCAACATGACTTACGTGTTGAGCTCTTGTAACCAAAATGTCCGGTGCAATGTGAACTAGCCTCCACTACCTGAAAAAGGAAAGAAAAATCCAAAGGAAATTATGTCTTGCACAACGGCCCAACATAACATACATGAGATTAATGCTTTTGAAAATTATATGGTCACTTTGCATTAGTAAAAGAAGAATTCAATTCGCCTTAGCATACTTTGATGTTTGACAAAAAACAAAGGTTAGAATCAAGATTTCACAAATTTCCACAAAGCCATAACGTCGGTATCACGAAATATTCCCACAACAAAACGAATAATGGAAGATTACGTTTACACAACAACAAAAGGATTCATGCGAGATTACAAGTTTAATGACATGTGTCAAAGGAACAAAAAAAGTGAATGTCTAATAAACAAAAAGGAGTAATTCAAAAGAGGCCAATGTCTCCATCATCAACAATGATGAAGGGCACCAATTAACATGCTTTTCAAAGCATAGTGAGCCTCAAAGTCATAGATGCCTCATTCAAATGATACCATATCTCATTTTTTATCCCTTTTTTGTCCTTTTCCCCCCTACAATCCCTCATTTGATGCGCAACACAATTAAGAGAAGAAAGACAGAACTAAACACTGTTCCTTTAGGCTGCAAACTGTCTTCTACACCAAATCCACATTCTCATAAAGAGTCTATAAATAGGCACATGCTACATTCTATTTGTTTTCACAGAACCAAAAATGTCATCAACTTGTTTGTAGTTACTATTTTCTACTTCAAGACAATATCCATGGAGCCTAATTATTTTATATCATCATAGCCAAATTCGGTCACAGCTGAAAGTAAACATAACTCATATATTGTGAATGAACTGCTATAATCTTATTGACCCAATAACAAAGAAAAAGCGCATCTAATTCTTAGCCCATGATTCATCCGATCTATCATCAGGAAAACAAGAAAATAACTAATAAGTCATTTCCCAAAGAAATGGGAAATTTTTACCTCAGCCGTTGGATGAAGGAGAAGGTAAACGCACTGGTAAAAGAAAGTCCCCGTGGCCACACGATCCACGCTAGCGTTATAAGGCTTGAGGCCCTCGCAGGCCGATCTGAACTTGGCGAGCGCATCGTTAGGAGTCAATCTAATGGCCCCAACTACGGTGATGTGGGGCTCGAACTGGGGCCCGCCGAACTCTTCTCGAAGACCGTCCATCAGCTTCTTCAGCCTGGCGCCAACTTCATCCGGTGGAATCGCCCACACCGAATAAACTTCCTTCTCCACTTGTTGGTCCGATACCGTTTCTGGGGTCGCCATGAAAACGAAGACGAGGAAGAGACAGAAGCCCAAGAGTCCAAGAAAGGTCAAGGATTTAATCAAGTAAAGATTGCGGAACATAAACATTCATGCAAGTTGAGGAGTTGGGAAGATCCATTTCCAATTTGTAGATTTTTGTGAATTAATCAGTCAACTGAGATAAATATTTTATTGGGTTTGGTTTAAAATAATGGCTAATTGAGTGTGAAGATCGAGAAATTTGAGGTGTTTTCAAAATAAAGATGGAAGATTCTCTGGAGTTAATTGTGGCCATTAAGCGTGGAAAGCCATATGCTCAAGCTCAGGTGGTGGAAGTGAAAGTTCCATTTATTTTCTACGCTTTTTGAGGGGAAAAAAAAAACAACAACAACAATAATAATAATGGTAGATTCTTGGAATATCTGTCTCACCGTCGTTCAAAATATAATTTCAAGCATATAATATAAAAAACTAAAGCAAATACATTTTCATGGGAAGTGTATATAAAGAGGATTTACCGGCGTGTAAATACGAATATAGCGACTGGAATGATCCGAAGCATGCGAGCTTTTTTCTTGGTTTTGGCAGTTCTCGGTATACATGTAACGATGGGCTTCTTCCCAGCTGGGCGAAGAAGGGGTTGTAGGATGTTGATAATGGACCTCCGCTCCTCAGCATTTGGGTATATTGAGCATTTTGTGAGCATTTGGATTTGAGAAATTTGCAAAGAATGCCCCTCAATGAACAATACTTGTCAAAACCGTCGGCTTCTTTTTCACTTTTCAATACTGTTCCTTTTTTATAATTATTCTTTTTAATTTAATTTGTAATTGACATATTTGTTCCTCCTACAAAATCAAAAAACAAAATCTAATTCTTTGAAATTTTACTTTTCTCTGTTAGGGAGAAACTTTACAGATAAAAACCATCATCAAATCCCAAGACTTCTGTTAATTTATCAAAAATTATAACAGAAGCATACCTGAATCTATTAGAATGATTGAGTTCTTGATTCTTAATCTTCTAAGTCTTTACCGTTTCTTTAAGAGGAAGTTTTCTCTATTTTCTAATGATGGGATGCCAGAAAGTTTTCTCTCTTTTCCAGTGATGGGATGCTAGAAAAAAATGTAAGGTATGACTCAGGCACCACAACCATTTGTAATATTTTAACTTTGTCTTATTTCTATTTTGGTTCATCATAAAAATAAAAATTAGACTTTAAGTCTCTAAACATAATTTTATACCCACACTTTATGAGATACTTTAAAACCCAAAACTTTATACTTTATTAGATCACTTTAATTAGACTAATCTTATTTGATAGCGTTAATACACATTTATTTAATACATTAGCCCATACTTTATTGGAATTAATTCCAAAAATCTTCCACTTGGGCTATATATATGAAACTTTATAAATATGAATTATACCTTACGAGCTCATGAATTGTGCTATCATTACTAAAAGCATCTCCAATCAAACCGGTCCATCAATCATATCAATATAGGATCAAAGCGGTCTTTGTTACATTCAACGTAACTAAACCCATCAATGATCACGTATATTAATATAACGAACGATATAGATCAAGTATGGATGTGTAGCAAGAAAATTTCATGCAATGTGATCTTAACATACATATTTCTTACTGGTCCAACCTTATTCTTTAGTGAGATCAAATCAAATATATTCAGAGTAAGAATAAACTATAAACTTTATTTCTGTATAAAATAACCATAAATTATCCATAAAATGTGTCTACAACTGAAAAACATCCAAAATACAAACTCCCACTAAAATGATATATCTTCAAGAGATACAACACCCATTTGAGCGGTGTGCTCATGAAAGACCTTGGGTGGTACTCCTTTTATAAGCGGATCTGCAACCACAGAGTTTGTCTTAATATGCTCTATAGACACTTGACCACTCTGTACTCTTTCTTTAACAACAAGGAACTTAATGTCTATATGCTTCGACTTTGTTGAACTTAATGTACTCTTTCTTTAATGACATATCCTCAAGAGATACAACACCCATTTGAGCGGTGTACTCATGAAAGACATTGAGTGGTACTCCTTTCGTAAGTGGATCTGCAACCATAGAGTTTGTCCCAATATGCTTTATAAACACCTAACCACTCTGTACTCTTTCTTTAACAACGAGGAACTTAATGCCTATATGCTTCAACTTTGTTGAGCTCCTGTTGTTATTGGAATATATCACTGCTGACTTATTGTCACAAAATATCTTAAGTGGTCTTTCAATTCCATCCACAATTCGTAGCCTAATGACAAAATTTCGTAGTCATATCCCATGGTTGGATGCCTCATAACATGCTATAAATTCTACTGCCATGGTGGAGGAAACTATTAGTGTCTGCTTAGCACTCTTCCAGAAAATAGCTCCTCTGGCTAGCAGGTAGATATAACCCAATGTGGATCTTCAATTGTCTTTTCATTTTTTTGCCTTATCACGACGGTTTTTGAGAAATGGTCGTTAAATGAAGGTCGTATAATCTCAAATTTGTTGTAGTGAATCATACTCCTCACCATATCTTTAAGTGTTCAGTTTCGCCTCTTAGCAAGACCATTCATGCTAGGTGATCCCGGCATGGTGTATTGTAGGACGATGCTGCACTCCTCTAGGAACTTAGCAAATGATCCTGGACATTATTCACCTGATCCATCATATCTGTCATAGTATTCTCCACCATGGTCAGATCTGACGCCTTTAATTCTTTTGTTGAGTTGGTTCTCAACTTCAATCTTATAATTCTTGAACACATCCAGTGACTGAGACTTCTCATGATTGAGATATAGCTAGCCATATCGTGAGAAATCGTCTATGAACGTAATAAAATATTGTTGACCATTCCAAGAAGCCGTAGGGAATGGCCCACAAATATCTATATGAATTAGTTCTAAGACGTCTGAAGTCCTGTTGGAACCTAATCTCTTTATGTTTTTCTGTTTCCCCTTTATGCAATTAATATAAATTTCAAAATCTATAAAATCAAGGGGATCAAGAACCCTGTCAGACACAAGTCTCTCAATTCTCCGCTTGGAGATATGACCTAATCTCTTGTACCATAATGAAGCGGAATTCTGATTGGTTAATTTTTGCTTTACACCACGTGTACTTATATGCAAGGTTTCATTAAATGAGACAACCGTATCAAGCAAATAAAGGTTACCATGAACAAATAAAGAACCAGAACCGATAACTTTTGAATTTTAAAAAAGACTAAATTTACTATTTTTAAATGAACAAGAATAACTAAATTTGTCCAATACAGAAACAGAAACCAAATTCCATCTAAACGACGGTACAACATAAGTCTCATTGAAATCCAAATAAAATCTAGTCCTTAATAATAACCTAAATGTTCCTATTGCCTCAACTTCCACTCATTTGCCATTTCCCACATAGATGTGTCGTTCACCATCACTTGGCTTTCGACAGCTCAGGCAACCCTGCATAGGCACACTTATATAAGTAATAGCACCGGAATGTATCCACCAAGTGTGTCTTGGCACCGAAGTAAAATTAACCTCAAAACAAACTAGATTGAGAAGCATACATTTCTTTGCACACCATGCGTGATAATTGGTACACTGCTTCTTCTTGTGTCCCTTACCTCCACATAAGAAACAAGCAAATTCATCACCTTGCCCCTTCTGTTGTTTCTTCTGTGGCGCTGCACCTGTAACTTCCTTACCTTTCTTATTTTTCTTTTTCTTGTCCCTAGAGGTTGTAGCCAAATGAGCACTTTCTGTCTTCTCTTGCTTAAGTCTTTCCTCTTCTTGCACACAATATGAGATTAGCTCATTAAGGGACCATTTGTCCCTTTAACAGTTGTAGCTTACCTTAAATTGACTGAACTGTATAGGAAGAGATATCAAAACTAAATATACGAGTAGGTCCTCAGACAGCTCTAGCTTAAGTGCCTTTAGTTTCGAAACAAAATGAGATATCTCTATGATGTACTCTCTTATGTTCTCTTTTCCTTTATACCTCATTGAAATAAGGTTTGCCAAAAGCGTATATGTTTTAGCCTTTTCGTTCTTGGCAAACCTTTTCTCAATTTCCTCAAGAAAACCTTTGGCTGTAGTAATGTTTTTGGATGTAGTGCCTCTTGAAAGTTTCTAGAATAACACGCTTCATGATCATAAGACTCATGCCATTTGAACGATCCCACATTTCCATGTCCCTCTTATCATCAGAGGAACTGTTATCTGTAAGGTCAGAAAGTCATTCAACCCTTAACGCAAGGTCTAAATCCATGACTCCAAGGACAATCATAATATTCTCTTGCCATGCCTTGAAGTTTATACCATTAAGCATGGGAATTGAATTGATACTAGCAGAAATATTAGAAGCAGAACTTGCAACTGAACAGAGAACAAAACAACAAAACAAGAAGCTCACACAAGTTCTATGTCATACTTAAAAAAATTCAAATAATGGTAGAGCCCATCACAAGATACCTAGCACAACATTAATATTTAGTCTTTGAACAAAAATATTAACTTATAAGTGGTACTCTTGGTGTAGTAATCAAACATTGACAATAAGTACATGTCAAACAATAAATCTCCCTTTAGGTCGATTTATTATTTACATGTAAAACCTAATAATCACATGTTTATTACCATAGGTGTACATGCAATTTTGTCAAATATTAACCTTTCTTTGGGCCCATCAATATTCACATATGTTGCATGGACACAACCATTTATATTTTTAAAGAAATTAATTTTCACAAAAGAAGTCACTTTGGTGACATGTTGCTTCAATTAATTCATTTCATAATACATATAAAATACCAATATTTGAAAATACTTAAATTCTATAAGACCGTGTTTGGCTTGCTGTTCAAGTTGAAAATACTATAACAATATAAATTTAAATGTGAGAACACTATAACAAAAAACACTAACAAAATTTGTCCGAAACTGAATTTCCATTTCGAGCCTACAACACAAAAGTCCTTTGAAGTAGTACTAATTGACAAACGTTTTTTTTTTCTTTTTCTTCTTCTTGTTTGTGTTAATTATTATCAATGAGGAGAACATAAGCATTGAAATCATCGGAATCATAGATAGCGCACTGAAGGAAGTCCTGGTTGAGGCGGGTGATGTAGTGGTGGGTCTTGATCTGACGAGTCATGTCATGGATGTAAATGGCAAAACTACACGCATGTTGTTTCATCTCCTTCACCAGTTTAAGAGACTGCATCATCTGAGCTCCTTTGTCCAGCAAGTGCTGCTGCATCGACATCGGTCTCCCCGGCGGGCATCGGCGACGACATAGTGTCACTTGCGGCCATGTCTATTTCCACAAGTTTCTGCTTGACTTGCTATTGTTAGAGAGCCTATGGGGTGGCTTGATATTTGGGAGTGTTTTATAAGGAAAAGGTTTTGTTTTGGGTTGGGAGAATGTGGAAGGTTTAAAGGGTTGGCACGTATGCATGCATAGGAAGATGAGGTGGCTAAGGTTTACAAAATGGTGTTCGCCAAATGGAGAGGATACCTACACTTGGGCTTGACTTGGTAAGCCACTGAATAATATCAATATATTTTTTAAAAATTTTAAAATAAAATATTTTAAAGTAAATGGTACTAGATATGATCACAAGAATTTCGAACTTTGATTTGCTACCAAAAAATTTGTTAGCATAAAACCTTTGGCTAATACGAATTTGTGGCTAAACCTTGTCATGTCAGTCGAAAACAAAAAAGGTAAGGTTGCAAGTTTTGAAGTGTTTATTTATTTATTTTTTTACATTAATAGGGGGTGATTTTTCTGAAGATTTAAGCCATAAGACACTACTAGAAATAGTTGCTCATGCAATGTTTGTTTTACGACTGTTTTTTGGGAGACCTTTGTCATAAATCAAGAGACATTAAATGTTGCGTGCTTTAGACGACGATTTCTAAAAAAACTATCATCTAATGTGTTACTTGAGATAACGATTTTTTAGAAACCGTCATCTAATATGTTTTAACTATTGCTCTCATTCAAAAATCAAAGCCTAACTCTCTCAGCATCTCTTTCTCTTCAATTTCCATATCCCTCTTTTGGAACGCCGCCATCTTCATAACCTCTCTCTTCGAGTGCTGTCGTCGTCCTCTCTCCCTCTCACCGTCCTCTGCTTTGTCTCTCCATAGCCATTTGCATTGGCCTCCGTCACTTCCATAGCCATCACCGTTAAGTGGTTATTATTAGTCCATTTTGTATTAATTTGTGGTTTGTTTGCTATTTATTGTTATTTATTTAATGGATTTGGTATAAAAGGTAATTAGGTTTTTATTTTAGGATTTGTGAATGGAATTGTTGTAATTAGGAACAATTTAAAAGTGGTTACAACTTATTTGTGGAATCTGCTTAGGAGAACTTAGGGTTTGTGAATTGGGTATGTTACTTTTAGTAAATTATTTTTATGTTAATTTAATGCTATTAGTGTATTATTGTTAACTGTATTATTTATTATTGCTATCTTAATTATAGCATCTATCTTTTGATTGATTGCATTTTTAACAAATTGTATTTAGGACCTTTCAATGCATGAAAATTAAAAACAAACTAAAAAGTCGCCTTCAATAAGCCACATGGAAACACTACATTTCTATGACCATATAAGGTATGCATTCAAGTATAAATATAATTGTAGACCAAATAAGATACGCATTCAAGTATAAATATAATTGTAATTGAAAATACAATTATTGTTATTTAAACTTATAAATTCTTAACATCTTTTTTAGAATATACCGGCCTATACCGGCCTCTACAACAAGAAGACAAAGAATGCAGCTATTTTGTGTTAAGGTACATGAGAGATATTATAATGAATGGAGGGCAAAAAGTCTTAACAAGCACCAATGAGCATTTAATTGAGGTGATGGATGAATAAGCAGAGTTTCTATAACAATTCATTAGAAACTAATTATTGAATTCTTATTTTTTACACATATGTTTTCTTATATATGTGAGGTATTATATTTTGTTATGTTTTAAATTTATATAAATTATGGCTAATTTATGTTATCAATGAATTCAATAAAGCCTGAGCATGGAATGGCTAAGGCAACATTAGATGATGGTTTTAGTCTAGAGTTTAGGGTTTAGAAACCATTAACTACTTCATTTATGAATTTCATAGTAATAGAAATACATGTCCTATCGAGTCAAAATTTATAAATTGCTATCCTCTTGCCTAGCAGGCAAAGATTTAGCTCTGTGAAAAGGATGATTCATTTGGATCGACATAAGAGTCCAACTACATTGCATTGCCAGAATCCATGTTGTATATTTGAAAAAGGCTGACCCTTTTGCTTCTCTCATGTTACAATCCTCTTCTTGCGGAGCCCCCATTCTCCTCGATACACAAAGACAAAATGTAGAACTAGTCTAAAACTATTGTCTAAAGTGTATAAACTGTCATCTAATCTCTACAATTTTGCACCTTTTATGGCCAGGTCGTCTAATGTGCATATATATTATGTCTCTTGATTAGCTATGATTTTCATGACCGTTGTTTAATCTTTAGATGATGGTTTTTAACCATCATCTAATGTGTTGTTTGTACTAGTGAGAAAGATATTATGGAGCAAGTTTAATTAGGTAACAATTTTGTCATGATTTTTTTTTTGTTTTGGTAAATAATAATCAAGCAGTTAATCAAGCTATAGGGGAAGTTAAGGCAATCACTAAACTTTGATCAGATTAGATTAAAGAAGTAAAAGGAGCATTCTTACCTATTAAATCAAGAAAACAATATAAAAATAAGCAACATTTGCGAAAAAATATTTTAACATGGACAAATTAGAGAATTTTGAGATTTATGAAAAAATGATAGTTGACAGGCTGCAAGAATAAAAATATTTAGATAGGGACACTTTTGTGAAAAGTTTATTTAGTAGTTATAATATTTAGAGCAAATTACTCTAATGGTTCCCAATCTATTTAAAACGTGAGTACGTAGTCCTAACTTTTTTTTAGCTGAAACAATGTTAAACTTAAAAAAAAGGTGCAAAAGGACTGCATGCTTTAACCGACATCCATCAATTTTCTCACTTTTATCAGTCACGTGCCGATCATGTGATCATCATTTACTTCAAAAAGACTAAAGCAACCCTAATTAGATCAACTACCATTTAACAAAAAAAAAAAAGCAAATCTGTGTGTGGTTCCACTATGTGCTTCCCTCCCAATACTTTCAATCGTGGTTTTGCCTACACCAACCACCATACATTCACTCAATCTAGCCAAATACCAAAGATTGGGAAAGAGAAATATGGGGGAAAAAAAGGCAAAAAGAAGAAAATGTTCGAATGTACTGGCCGTTATCACTGGCATTGAGAGAGAGAGCTAGGATTCATTAATCAGAGCCCGGCGAAGGATGGTCATTGATCCCGGGTAGATCTTGATTATTGGCCTTTGTTATTTTTGTTTCACATTGAATTTGAAAAAAAAAAAAAGAGATAAAAAATCAGACTTTTTGAGATGGACATTGTCTGATTTTTGGCAACAAAAAACTCTCTTTTTTTTTCCATTTTTCATTGTTGTTTCCTTCGTCTAACAAAAATTCTTTAAATTTTCAAGATTAATATAGCATTGTAATTAAGTTAATCTTTTTAAATTTTCAAAATTTTTCATGTATTTTACCCCTTCTTTGTTTTTGGCTTTGATTCTTTTTTTCATGCTTTTGATTTTCACATATGGAAAGAAGGAAAATTTTAAGTATGATTATATTTGGGTTCTGATTTATCTGGGTTTGGGCAAATTTGGCCTCAAATGGAGAAATTGGCCATAGTCCCGAAGAAGAAGCCTTTTGAGGACTCACTTTGGAGCTTCACCAAATGCTTGCTTGTTGGGTGGTGAGTTTTTCCCAATCTAGATAGGGCGATTTGAGAAGAAGAAGAATAAGAAGGAGGGAGGGAGGGGGAGAGAGAGAGACGTTAGAACATGTTTCAATTCGAAACATGTCTCAATTCAAAGATAGACCAAAAAGATCAAAAGAACTAAGCAAAGTTTGAAGAAAGAAATTCAAACCTAGAACAAACCAAGAAGACCCAACCTACCCAGGAAGAAGAGGAGAAGGAGGAGGAAAGGGGGTGTCTCTAGAGAAGGTGAAGAAGAAGGATTTTTTCTCTTCATGAATGGTTTTTTTTTTTAATTTATTTTAGTTTAATTTTTTATTAAAATGTAGAAAAAGTGTTATTTTACTAGATATCCTTAAAATTTAGGCATGTGCATGGCATGTGGTTGATGAATTGGAGAAAATTAAGGGACATCAGTCAATTCAGTCCTTTTATACCATTTTTGTGAGTTTAAGGTTGTCTTAACTAAAAAAAATTTGGATCAAATAGTCATCTTTTAAATATATCGGAGATCATTAGAGCAATTTACTCTAATATTTAATATCATTATTAGAGAGAAATATTTAATTAGGATCACCTTTAAAAAAATATTTTAATTGGGATTAACGAGAGAAAAAGGTATTTGAAAAGGACATTGAAAATAATTTAAAAAATTGGACCATAACAAGCCTTCTCGGCAAAATTGAAGAAGCGAGATTATCAAGCGTAAGAAGAAGTTTAAGCATGGATGTACATAATTCTCTAAAATATTATTTATAAAAACCACGTTTGACAAAAATCATATTTTAAAGAATTATGTAGAAGAAAATTTAAGCATGGACATATTTGAGAAAAATGATTTAATAGGCTTAAATTAGATGAAAAGGTACTTCAACGCTCATTTTAGGTTGGAATTTGAATAGTAATCATTGAACTAAAACTTTCGATAGTCTTGGTTCAAATGCTATAGCATGTGAGAGTTTGACATCGTAACTTATTTTCTTCATACTATAGCATATAATAGATTTATGTTGTAACAATTAAAAGTTCTAATTTTAACCAAAGTAACCAAACACACAATTGGATAGATTTTTTATTTTATATACATGATGTTTGTAAGTTATTTGGTAAGTTGTTTCATTGTGTTTGCCTTTGGCCCTATGGTGTGGCTAATGAATCTGCTGAGTTTGGTTCATATTTTTGGTATTTTAGCTCGAGTTGATGCCATGTATGTCCTCCTTTGTACTCGTTGACATAATCCATGTTTGTTAATATCTCAGTATTTCCCATGAAATGATAATAATAATAATTGAATGATTCTATAACAAATTTTTATCTAAATGGTCACAAATTGATACTCCCTTCTTGCTGGCAAGTAATGAAATATTTTATTTTGAAGGACTTTCTACCATAAAATTGTTAGACTAGGTGCTCTAAGAATCACATGTAATAGTTTTTTGAGACATTTAATCAATAAAGAAATATCATTTTAGTCATATATCAAATACTATCCTATTTATGTTTATTTATCTTGAATCTATGATAAGCAAACAAAAGTCTGAGACTGTCAATCTAAACTATTAAGATCGTGTATATGATGGATGAATAACGCAGAAGGCATGAATCATATAGTGATGGTCTAAATATAAAAAGCCTACAATCAAGGGAATAAAGTTAGGCACTTTATTCATGTTAAAATTGTTATGTTGTCTACATCCCATGTCCTAGTCCAGACAAGGGCATCATACTCTTTTGACATAGCTTGATGCCATTTAGGATCTTTAAGGCATTGGGTGACGGTACTAGGTTCAAGGTCAGAGGAGGTGGTAAGGAAGCAGTGAGATTAAGTTTAGTGAGTGGCTTGTGAATACAGTTTTTAGCACAGGTGATCATGTTGTGAGTGTTTGTAGGGGTGGTGAGGATGGGAGCTGAGGGCTAGAAAATTTTGGTTGGCTGGTGGGTGTTGTCTGGTTGGTTAGTGGCGTATTAGGGTTTGTAGTATTGAGTAGGGCAATGCCTGGCCAGCAGGGAGATAGGTTCTAGCCGACCGATGGAGCTGTTTGTTCCTATGGGGCTATTTGGATAGGCGAGGCAAAACGGGGCTTCAAATTTTGACACAAGGGTGGATCTATAGACAAAGTGAAGAGTGGCGCGATCGACGTGGGAACGATAGACACCAAGGGAAACCAGTTGGGAAGTATCTCAAGAGTTGCATGACTAAGATGAGGTTGAATGGAATTGTATGGAAAAATTGTTTCCATAAATTTCACATGACAAGAGGTGTAGACTTTGGAAGTAGATGGATCAAGACAAAGATACGCACTTTGTGTGAAAGAGTAACCAACAAAGACACATTTAGTAGAACAAAAGTTAAGTTTATGGATAGAATAAGGATGAAGCCACGGATAAAGAAGACAACCAAAGACGTGAATTTTAGTGTAGTTAGGAGAAGATTGAGAAAAAAAGAAAAAAAAAAGCTCATAAGAAGAGGACAAATGAAGAGTATGTGTAGGCAGACGATTAATGAGGTATATGGTAGTGGCAAACCATAGTTCAAGTATATGAAAGGCATGGAGGCATTGGTAAGAAGTGAAAGACTAGTTTCAACAATATGGCGATATTGGCATTCAGAAAGACCATTGTGTTCGGGTGCATGAGGAGAGATGAGATGAGATGAAAAATGCCATTGGTGGAGAGGAATTATCGAGGGCTTGATAGTCCCCATCGTTGTCAAAATAAAGTGTGACTATGGAGTCTTTAAAACCATTTTCCACAAGTGATTTGAATCAAACAAAAATATCACATACACAAGATTTCTTTTTGAGCAGGTAGTGCCAAATATACCACTTGAAGTGGTCGACAAAATAATATAATATTTAAAGTCATCAACCGAGTAAACAAGAGAGGACCACACATCAGAAAATATTATTTCAAGAGGATGATCGTTAGAGACAATTGAAGATGTAGAGAAAGGAAGATTATGACTTTTATTGCAAGAACAAGCATTACAAGTAGAAGTTTGTGACACTTGACTTAATAAACCTAAAGAAAATTTAGAAATAATGTGCTTAAAAATAGTTGACGACGGATGTCCTAGTCTAGAATGCCACTCGGACGAAGTGGTCTTGATGATTGAAAATGCAACTAGTGGTGAAGACAAAGAGGAAGAGAGGGTCTACTCATACATGCCATCTTTAGTTTGTCCATTCAAAAGGATTGCCCCCGTGTTTAAATCCGTCACATGAAAATCAATAGGTAAGAACGCAACAAAAACATGATTATTATTGCAAAATTGATAAATGCATATAAGGCTCTTTTTTTATGTTAAGAACACAAAGGACATTGTATAAATTAAAAGTACGAGACAAAGCAAGGATTGTGGTTTGGAGGCCTTAACCATCTCCGATCATAATGTCGTCAAAACCTGAATAAGGAGTATGAAGCGAAAGATTATTCAAGTCAGTGGTGACATGATGGGAGGCATCACTATCAAGTAGCCAAGTAGGGGTGTCATGGGTCTCAAGAGCAGCATAGTGGGCAAAGGGTTGCCATGGTTGTGGTGCTTGCAAACGTAGAGTTGGTGGACATGGTGTTGATGGAAATTAGGCAATGACAAATTGGTATATAGGGCACTGGTTGACTGTGTGGCCTTGAACACCACATGCTTGATGGTAGCCAAGATATAGACTTAGTGGGGGCAATCATTGCGAGGAGTGGTGCTTTGTTGTCCCGTGTTTGGAAAGGTTAGAGGGGAAGGACGCCAGATTGCTTGATGCATTTGTTGGCTGCATTAGTGGTGGTAGGTAGAGACGATGGTGGTACTTGCTTTTGTTGTAGCAAGGCCTCCTTATTGATGAGTATTGCTTGGAGTTCATCGAAGGAGATTGGGTTTTCACAGGCATTAACGACTTCACAATTGGCTGGTACTCCTCACCTACACCATCAAGAATCTTATCTATTAAGTCTTCTTCATCGATAGGTTACGTAAAATAGCAAGTTCATTGGAACAATTCTTGATAAATTGCATGTATTTTGAGATAGTTTTAGAACCCTTGACACAATTCTTAAGTTGTTTTTTTATTTATGTGATATGACCACGAGAAGGTTCGGTGTAAATGTTGGTCAAAGTCATCCATGCCTCTCGAGACGTGGACGTGTGAACAAGCAGCGGCTGAAAACGGCACCAAGGAGAGCACTAAAGATGAATTGGTCTTGACATTTCCGTGTAAAATAGGTCGAGTTTGTTGATTGTGTACCATTTGTGGTGATAGTAAGCATGAGGCAGGAATCATGAGTACCATCAACAAGTCGCATCCTTCCAGCAAAGCATGAATTTAAAGACTTAAAGTGATACGGTTTGTGGTAGTAAATTTTATGATATTGGAAAATTTTATGGTGATTAGAGGACTGTTTGGTTCTTTATTTTTTCGAATGGTAGTATGTGAAATGGCCGAGTTTGAGGTGTCGTTGGAAGCCATTGATGAAACAAAGAGAGTGAGGAATGTGTTTTTTTTTCTTTTTGTGACAGAAGGCCAGTGGAGAGAAGGCAACAGGCTGGAGTAATGTGAGCAGCTAGTGTTACGTGAGGCTTAAAGAGAGTGAGGGAGAGATATCAGGAAGGGCTTTGGTACCATATCAAAATTTGGAGAATAATGGCTTCACTTTATTGATTCCGGATTGAGTTTGTTACCCAGTTATGGTTCAAATTTCCTATATTAGCTAATTACTTAAAAGTAAGAATTTGTTACAATTTGAATTGTTTACGAAAGTCAAAACATGTAACTTAATAATTACAAATATACAGAATCAAATATGAATTCAAATATTATTTTCTCCTATACTATTGGCTAAACATATAAACAAAAGCTCTACCGAATAAGTCCATAAGATGCTATGACCCCCAAAGTCGAAATTAATTTGAGTAACTTATACGAATCCCCCCTAAAGGAGCTCATTTTCAAGATTGCCCTTCTAAAAGGCTCGTTTTAAAAATTGTCCATTTAATAAATAAAAATATGATTTATTAAAAGATTATGTTACTCTTCCTTTCAAAATAGAAGGTGCTAGCTTCCGTCCTGATACCCTCTAGGACCTGCTAGGTTCCATCGGGGAACCTGAAAGGTTTCGTCATGAAACCCGTTGGAACCCACCTCTTGTCGTCGAAGAGGGATACCATATTGTAACCTGTCAAGTTTAGACTTAGAACCTACCAGATTCTAACATTTTTTAAAACAATAATTGACAACTGATTTGTAACCTAGTAAGTTTGAAAATGAAACCTACCTGATTCTAACATTTTTTTAAACAAAAAAGTGCTAACCATCTTTGGTCGCCGGGGCTAGTGCTGGAGCGTAATAGAGCCCACCGGGTTTTATTGTAGGGCCCGTCAAGTTCCATCGTAGAACTCACCAGAACCTATCAAGTTTCGTCCTAGAACCTACTAGGTTCTGTCCTGGAATCCGTTAAGTTGCAAAATAAAATCTACCAAATTATTTCTAATTTATCATAAAAGTCAATTACCCAAGGAAACATCACTAAAAAAACCAAACAATTACATAAAAAAAAAAGCCCACATAATCATATAACTATTATCACATAATCAAATCTCAGCGACCAACTTTCCCCATAATGCACCCGTCCTCCCCCATCTTGTTCAATCTCTCATTGACAATTTATTAAACACTTAATGCACAAAACAAATAGACACATAAATCAAATTTTGAACAATAGATAAAAAAAAAAAAAAGTTTTGTTAGTAATAAACAACTGGACCTAGAAACAAATCTCAGATCATGACTAAAACAACAAACTGAAAAAAATTACATAAACAAAATAAACAAAAAATAATACCGGTTCATAAATCAAATGATGAAAAAGCCTCAACAGTAATGCTGTTCTCTTTGTTCGTTGCTGCTAAAAAAATATTAACGACTTGTTTGACATACCGTATTATATTATATTGTATTACATTATGTTTTTAAATGTAATATAATATAATATAATATAATATAATAGTAGAAGAAGAAAACTTCCGTCCCTACAAAATCAACCAGAATTTTCATTATTCGATGGATTCAATGACCTGTCTATCATGTGCTATATCATGATTTCTTCCTCTCTTTTTTTTGTTTTTGTTTTAAAAGGACTTTTTCAATTAACCATTTCCCTTGCATTTCATGAATAGTAGTACTACTCCAAATATTGATTAAGGACTTGCATACTTTGCAGCTTTGTTAGCTTTGGTTGTTGAATCATCAAGAGAAATTGGTCGACACCTACGAACATTCACCTAAAGAATTAACAACATCAAACTCCAAAGAACTCTAGCGCGAATGCAAAGTAAAATTGACGCAAGGGTAGTCGGCGCTTCTGTAGATGTAAAGAGCGGAGATCCACGATCTCGAAAGTCGATGAATCAACCCGCCTCGATGAATCAACCCGCCGTGCTCAACGGGACTGCAAACTCAACGGCGAAAACGTCCTCCGTTCTTGGGATCTTGCAGACGATTCCTATCTTGATCCATTATTGGTGAAGCTCCCTTCGCCAGAGAAAAATCAACAGACATAGATGTCGCACAGAGAGAGAGAGAGAGAGAGCAACTATCTAGATCCGTTATCGCCAGAGCTGCCTTCGCTGGAGAAAAATTGACGGACATGGACGTTGCACACAGAGAGAGGAGGAGAGAGAGGGTCAGAGGAGAGAGGGGGTAAGAGGAGAGAGAAGAGATTTGAGAGAAAGAGCAAATAGAGATGGGCATAACAAAACGAAGGAGAGAAAAAATAAAAAGCATGCAGGCAAATTTGTAAATATAAAATTAGTTTTTTGAAAAATAAGGAAAAGAGTCACTTTTAAAAGGACAAAAATAGAGGGGCATTTTGTGTATTAAAGGAGACAATTTTCTGTATTAAATTTAGGGAGAATAAGAAAAATAACATATTTAATTAAAGGAACAATTAAAATTGATAGTAGGTACTGTAAAACAAATTATGAGACAAAAAACAAAAGTGATGAAACAATTGGTTTGGTAGTATTTTTAAAATATATAAAAATAGTTTTGTTTTAAAAAATAAACATGTTTTAAGAATTATGTCAAAAATATTTTTAAATTTTTACATCTAAAAACATACAAAAATATTTTTAAAAATTTTAAAAACAATACCAAATTGAACCATTATAATTTTTTTATCACCTACACAACCACTAATCCAACTTAGAAATAAGAAAATAAAAAACAAAAAAAAAACATTTATAGGCGAGATATTCATATACCAAATAAAAGTTCCACTGGTTTTCATTCGATGTGTAATAACATTAACCCTTTTTCCCCTCTCACTCTCTCACTAATTTTCTATGTCTATGCCTTGCTTTTCTCATCATCATCCTTCACCGTAAGCTTTTGAGTCCTATACTTGTACCTCACAGCAGCAAACAAATACACCAAGAAATTGGTCGAGCTCATAATTGAAAGCAGCAAATAGAACAGATTCAAATGATTTCTGTTTAAATTATTCCCTGCCAACCACCCCCGACTTCTCGTGATCCCCTTGGTGGCCTCGTTAACGATCTTCACCAAAACAGTGCTGCAAAAATACCCGAGCGCCATGGAAATCCATAGAAAGCACGTTGAGAACGACTTCAAGGCCTTGGGAGCTTCAGAGTAGAAGAACTCCAACAATCCCACGTAGGTGAACATGTCGGCGATCCCGAATATGAAGTACTGAAACGACAGCCAGAAAATGCTTATGGGAAGAGGCTGCGTCCTGGGATCTGCGTCGAGGAGCCCATGGGAGCGAGCGACGGCCTTGCGCCTGGCCTCGACGATGGCGGCAACGGCCATAGAGAGGGCAGAGAGGACGAGGCCGACGCCAATCCGCTGAAGGTGGGTGATTCCGGTGGGGATGCCGGTGAGCTTACGAGCAAAAGGGACAACGACTTGGTCATAGAAAGGGATGATGACGATGAGGAATGCGACGGGGAGAATGGCGAGGGAAGCTGGGGGGATTTCAAAGGAGGATGTGATGGATTTGTCCATGGATCGGGCTTGTTGGACGGAGAAAGTTTGGAGCTGGGCGAGGCAGAGAGTCATGATGATTGTGCAGCCGAAGATTGGGACCATTCCGAGGAGGGTCTTGGCATTTTCGACTTGGGTTACCCTGCAGAGTCGCCATGGATTTGGAGGGGAAGTTTCTGATTCGTTTGTACTCTCCGAGATTATTGCTGCTTTGTCTAAGAACCTGAAAAAAGAAATAAAAATAAAAAAAATCAAAAGTAGTTTTAAATATTTAACTGGTTTTTAACGGCTTTTTATGGAAAAATCTTACATAGGTTAAAACCTCATTGCTTATGTTTTTTAGATTGAGTGTCACTATTCTATTAGTATCGGGTTATAGCCTATAGGAATAAATAAGATAACTATAGTTTATGAGTTCATGCAATTTTGTGCACTAC
Source organism: Artocarpus hirsutus (assembly GCA_946598075.1). Lineage (NCBI taxonomy): Eukaryota > Viridiplantae > Streptophyta > Magnoliopsida > Rosales > Moraceae > Artocarpus > Artocarpus hirsutus. Next base: position 27,453 of record CAMOHE010024869.1, read on the forward strand.
AATGCACTATTTTAACGTGAACGCCTATAACTCTGACCATCCAAATTTAATTAAATGTTTAAAAAGGACAAAATATCCCTACTGCTTTGATAGAATAACATGTCATATAGCAAGATGAGGTGAAATTATATACTAATTTTAATTTGAAGAAAAAACTTGTTAAAAGAGTTGAAGGAGGACCTGAAAGCGTCAGTGTGAGGAAGAAATTCAATTTCGAGAGCAGCTTCTTTGTCCATGTTTAACTCGTAGAGGTCTCTCGGGTCCTCGGGAAGACTAAGGTGTCTGTTGCGAATGGCTGCAACATAGACCTGAAACGAGGGGGAAAAAATTCAACGGTAATGAACTTCACACTTTGCTTTATATTTAAATCAAAATAAAATAATTAAAATGGTACGTATATATGTGTATACATAAATATATATATATATATATATATATACATTAGTAAAGTTGGATGAACCCATGCATATTCTTTTTCATTTCTTGTAATCTTAACTATATATGGAAAGCAGAAAGTTGCTTTCCATTTTTCAACCAAAATATAACTCCTTGAAAAAAAAAATAATAACAGAAAAGGACAACACTGATTGAGCTCAAACCTGTATAATTTCAACGGCTGGGTTAGTAGTTCCTCGAATGGTTTGCAAACGGTACATAGGTAATCCTGCAACAAATAAAAGGACAGCCAAGATGATGGCTATTGTGGAGATCCCAAAGCCCCAGTCCCAGCCTTTATTATCTTGGATCCAGACTAGTAGCGTTAAGCTGCCAGCACCACCAATACATACGGCGAGTAAGAGCGAGTTGAAGAAGCTGGACATCTGCTTTGCCTCTTTTGGGTCTTTCTCATCGAATTGATCAGCACCATGTGATGGCAAAGCAGCCTTTACCCCTCCGTTGCCGACGGCCAACAAGTAAAGACCGATAAAAAGAAGTACCTTGTGGCTGCCGGAGAGTTTCTCGCAATTAGCTGCCGGATCGGAGACGTTGCATGGTGGTGGCTTAAGCTTGGGGAAGTGGGCTTGTATAGTCAATAACCCCAGTCCCTGAAATATTATAACAGAAAAGAAAATTAATCTTATTTTTATTGTTTAATTTATATGTCAAATTTCATTTTCATCATTGACTTTTAAATGTCCCAGAAAGAGTTGCTTATCTATAAAATTGTCCGAGCATATTCCTCAAATTTCAAAAAAAAAAAAAAAAAAAGACATGTGAGAAACCATAGGCAGTTTAGTGGAGTTAACTTCGTAATTTTATAATAGATCATGTAAAAACCGTTAAAAAATAAGCTATGTTTTCTTTCTTTCTTTTTTTTTTTTTTTGAGATTTTTACAGTCGAGTAGACTAAATGACTAATTTATTAGATAGGAGATTTTATATAATTGAAATATATGTTTTATATTGTAGTCCAATTATAAGAAAAGCATATAATATACAGACCAGAAATTCAAGGCATCCTCCGATCACTGTAGTTCTGAATCTGCCGATGAAGGTGTCTGCCAACACAGCCATAACAATAGAGAGAATATAACTAGTGCCCAGGAAGTTAGTAAGATGGTTTGCAGCATCTGCTACGCTAAAGTGCAGCAGCCCAATGAAGTATGTCACCAAGTTCACTGCCAGAGCCAAAGTTGCCAGGTTTTCGAATCCGACTGTCGCTGGAAATATCAACACAGATAAATCATAAAATATATATATATATAAAAGCCATTATTTAATTAAAAAAGCTTATTGAAGAAAAAAATACGTGCAAATTAATCCATTGATTGGATTATATGTCATTTATCACTCAAACTTTATTATTATGTGGAGCTTTATTCCTCATAAGACAAACTTATAAAAATCAAATGATCAAAAGCTTATAAAGTTCAAAAGCAAGAGATGTTTACCCAGAAAGTTGATCAACTAAACTTTAGGGAGTTATAAAAAAATCACACGGTATCATTTTTCGATATCAACCTAGTTGTTTTCAAGATTCGAGCTTAAGAACTCTCCGTTAATCATTACACCCTACCCTTACCATCTGGGCTATCACTAGTCAAAGTCAAATAGAATAATTTCCATGCACGCTTAATTGCAAATTACACCTATGCACAATGAATTTAGTTACCTAGGATGAGCAAAGAGGCTCTCATTCCTCCATGTTTATAGTTTATAGCTGTCCTTCCCTTCCAATCCACCTTTCCTTCAACAAGCTCAGGCAATTTCTTATCCTGTTTATACAGAAAGAGCATGATTAGAGTAACAAGACAGAGCTCAAAATGCTTCATTATAAGTTAAGTGATTGAAGAACTCGAATTATAAGATGGGGAAATTAAGAACAGAAAAGAAAAGGGGAATTAAACTATACCATGACTAGCTAATAGAGTCTAATTTTCAGGCCTCTGGCACTAGCTAGTTAGATATTTGGTGAGATTGGTAGAGAAGGTACTACATAGACTTGTATATATAAGAAGAGTACGTAAATTGAATTGAATGTATTGCCGCTATGGTGCATGTAGGTGGCGACAACGACCACGTCTCATGACAATGATACCTTTGTTATCATTTTAGATGTCACTAATATTCGTGAAGGTACTTTTGCTTGATATATGTTGCCGACTTTGATGTTGACAAATTGCCTACTTTAATATATATAGATTTTTTTTTGGATAGCTTGCTAATGTGTGTGTATATAGCTTGTTTATATAGATCCGGGAGATGGAAACTTGCAGTCCATTAAGTTGCGAATTATGAAAAGTGCCTAAAATACTCATAATTTGTTCTATGCTATAATTTCATAATGTAAATGAGTTTTTTCTTTTCTTATTTCAAAAAACCTAAAAATAAGACCGCATAATAATACCATGCATGAATCGTCATCTCCCTTAAATTTAATAAACTTATAAATGCATATCTATTTTTTTAATTATAAATAATGTTAGAGATACCAACTTCAATTCTAATTTTTTTATCAGTTTCGAGTTAAATATTTTTTATTGATTAGTATCTAAAAGATATTACCAGAACAATATAATAAATTATTGTATTTGATAATGAAAAATAACAACTCAAAATTGATATAAAATAATAAAAAAAATTTTGATGTTTCTAGCACTATTTTTTTTAATATTTTATAGGGGAGTTCTAGATGTAACTTAGATCAGCATTAGAACAGTGTAGTAGAATATAATCATTGGATACATGCCAAATTGTAAGAAGTGTTGGGGCAAATTTTATCTCATTTTGGGAGAACCATTTTGCTCCTTGGACTGATCAGTTGCTAGCAATCACTTTAGGCAGTTAGTATTATATAGATGCTATATTGTCATGATATCCCTCTGAAAAACCAAAGAAAGTCGCATAAATTTTTGTTATGCAAATGTCGCTTTTAGTGAGATTATTTATTTACATTTTTTTGGGCAAATTACAGGTTTGTCTTCCTTTTATTAGTCCAAAACATAAACTAGAGAAAAAGGACATTGATATCATGTCATTGAGGGGAAAATTAAAAATTAAGAGGGCACAAGCATTTGAATTGGGACATGCTACTCAAGCATTCACATTGTGTTGCACACATAGTTCAATCGCTACTGTGTATCAAGAATCCACAGTACTTAAAAAACTTTTATGAATGTCGTACTATGGGTGGTTTTTTTTTAAGGTTTGCAGTAGTTATAATTTCTTGATATTAATAACCGTTCTCTTTGAAAAATAATAATAAATAAAAAGACTCAGAAAAGTTTGATTTTGTTTGGTAGTCGTGACAGAGCCATTTTATGTTAAGTGGGGGCATGTGCTCTACTCAGTTTTTGAAATTTGATTCTTTTATCATTTATTTACAATTTGAAACTTTACTTATGTTCTAAGCCAAACGGGCTAAGTTCTAAGCCATATTATTTGTTGAGTCTAGCTAGGGATACTTATATACTCTTGTAAGTTTTATAATGCTAGCTTCTGGCAAAAAGATAAAGAGAGAGCAAGAAAGAAATAAGTATAAATTAGTGATCTGCTTTGTATTCATCACCACTCTTACAATTGTCTCATTGTGAATACTCGCTTGTGCTTCTTAAACCAATTGACCTCTCTCTCCATGGGATCTGAGTTGATCAGATGCTTGGGTCGAGGACCTTTTCAATTTGTTCCCTTTTCTATTTTGTTTTTGGTATCAGGATTTGAACTTTGGACTAATCGAAACAAGAAGTGAACATTTTGTGATTTGGACGCCTCTTGAAAGACGCTTATTGTGTTATCATGGCCGGCGTTAGGGACCACTGATTTTACTAAAGCTAGAAGATTTTGCATTTCTTAGCGCCATAATAATAAACGGTCCTTCTTTTAGTATTTATAATAATAATTAATAATAATGAGTCGTAATCATTGTAAAGTAATACCAATAATGACAAGTTTTCAAATATATGTATATATACATATACATCTAGAGAGAGAAATAGTTTTGTGAATTTGTTCTATTTGTTATTTGGTGCGTTTTAAAGTCTTAATATTGAAATTTTTCAGACAGAGACTTGTCGGACCCCATTCTTTTATAGTCTCGTATTTTATGAATTGTTATACATACATACATATATATATATATATATATATTTGTGTAATATGGGAAATAGACATTACACTGCATTAACACAGAGTCGTTATGCAGAGAGTTTTTTTTTTTTTTTTTTTTTTTTGGAGCTTAGAAAGAGGGATTCGAACTCTTTTAGCTTTTGATGAAATCGAATGTGGTTTTATGGAGAGAAAAATTTTACTACGTTATTATTTGCATATTATTTATCTCAAGTTCATTTTTTATTCAACAGCATAATTAATGTCTTTGAACAAGAACTGTGTACATGAAATTACAGATAAATTTGACATTTTTAAAGTTAGAGAGTAAAACAGGAAGCCATCACCACCAAAAATACCAAGCAGACACGGAATCATCAGTCTGCAAAACAGAGAATCATTGATGTCACATGGGAAAAAAGAAGAATTACTATGTACATATAGAAACCAAGACAAATCCATTATTTATCAGAAACGTAATCTTGTCTTATGATGAACAAATTATGTAAAAGAAATTTTGGAAAGAAAAAGACCAATCAGAGACAAACAATGATTGTAACTAGCAACTGAGAGGACTTCACAAGCAAAATACAAGATGTACAAAACAAAATAACAGAGAAATGCTGTGCAAAGAATGCTTGACTACTCAATTCCTAGTGGAAAAGCCTAAAATTACAAAACACAAAAGAGGATCAGTAATTCAGCAAGGAATACTTCACTCTCAATACAATCTTTCCCTTGTCCACCCCAAGCTTGGCACCCGTGACCAACCAATGACCCGGAATATCCTGTGGACCCTTTAACATTTCCGTCATGTCTACAATTTTAGCTAGTTTTCCAGTTTGGGTTGAGTTATCCTCCTTTTTATCGTCAGTGGCTCTGTTGTTTACATATGATGACGAGGAGCCATCAGGCTTTTGCATGGAAGATGGGGCAGAAGGGTTGTGATCCCAAACGGACCGCCTTATCGTGCAGCCTGGAACTTTGGAGAAGAGGAGTTTGAGGTGCAAGACATTTTTGGCACCAAAATCCCAAACGCCAAGCTGAGCTCCGGTGACAATATGAACACCAGAGAGGTCTCCTATGCAAGTCTCTGTGTACTCTATTGGTGCAGTGCTTACATGGGAGAAGTTCTTCCACTTGATTGGTTCGAACCAACGGCTATCTTGCTCCTCTGGACCTTGCCATCTGGGGGCCCCAATAGCCACGTGTGTGTCCCAGTGAGGTTGAAAGATTTTAGGAAGAGACACTAAATGCTGCAAATGTATAGAAAGTCGGTTTTGCTTGCTGCCTTCAAGGCTAAGTCTGAGCCCAGTGACGGGCTTGCGGCCTACTGTTACCTGTAAAAACATGGATACTTTTTTATTTACCTGAAACAATCATTCATTGTTTCGTTGTTCAACTAAAGAAACACTTGAGATGTAGCAAACGGTGATACATTCTTTGATGTGGAAAATTATGAAGACTGCAATCTCAAGGAGATCTATTGTTTGCAGCTTTGCCCTTAAATGGGTTTTACAACAAGATAGCTTTGCACTTGTCTATTTCCTAGGCACTACCTCACAAATCAGAAACTACATACTGTTGAGCTCTTGATCTTTCTACTAGTTTCCAGATTTTTTTTTTTTTTTTTTTTACATATCCTTTTTGCCAAAAAACCATAATCTTGAAGTTTTCTACCCATCTTATGCGAACTCTATTTCAGCGAATGTGGTTCCTCTTCATATTACTTAATATAATTATATGCTAAACAATGAAAAATACCTGATCTGGGCTAACATAAAGCTTTGGACCCATCAGGCTGAACTGAAGAGATGGACACACGGGCTCCTTTCTCTGTAGATTATACTGCTCAGGGGCCCAAACTCGTGCAATTTGGAAATCCAAGAAATACTGCAGATCTTCAATAGGCGGCTTGTCTAGTAAAAGCATCAACAATTGAATAAACATGTCATAAAATCATCTGTAATAGCCAGAACACTAAACTACATAGCAATAGAAAGATCAAGGGGAAGTATACAAGACGAAAAAATGTCGGATCATATAATATGGACATGGTGAAGCAACATTTCAGGAGGGTTTACCAGAGAGCACACTTTTCCGGAATGAAAAATCAAAGTAGGTATATTACTGAGTTAGGTTGGCCCCGAGTCTAACATATTTTAGTTTTCACCCATATCATCAAGAAAACATTCCAACAAGATTGAAATGAGAAATTTGGCAATAAAGGTCCCATTCAAGTCACCTCTTTAAAATTGATGGCTATACTTTTTTCCTTTCAACCCTCCGTAGTAGGTGTAACCTAGGAATAACATTTACTAGACAACAGTTAGTTGGTCGAAGAACATGATTCTCCATATTTCTAGTTGAAACTTTTCCCCAGCAGCTACAATCAACTAATTGAAAAACTCTAGCCAAAATCTCTGGTAAAATTTTTGCATAGAAATTGATTTATATTTTGCGTGTAAGATGTTATATAGAAATACTAATTAAAAAGAAAAAAAATAACATTTTAGCATCATTTGGAAATATGGATCTTTAGTAAAGTAAATTTTAGATAAATCTTACACTCTAAATATAAGTCAATTGCACGGGCCAAATGCTTTGTTCCAGGCACTCCATCAAGCAGAGAAACAATAGGAGTAAACGTCATGTTGATCACATCTGGCGCCAATCTTACTGTCTCTGCCCATTTGGCATGACTTTGCTCAAGATCATCCCCACCACGCCTTCTAAAAATTACAGTAACATCCTGCGGAAGAAATTTAAATTATGGAGCCTTCAACAGGAACAAAGATAAACTTGATGAATGAAACAGTAGCTGTTATCAGAGACTTACAAGAACAATATATATATATATAATCTTTAAAATTATTTCAAGAAATAGGCAGATGATTGAAATAGCTACTGTTAGCACACAGCTCTTACAAAGTGACGAATGATTGAGAAACTGAACAAAGAAATTGAACAACTTCGTAATAAAAGATATTTTTCCTCCAATACAAAAAAATTGCCATAAAATTGTAACGTCACCCAAACCTTGTCTTTATAATTTAAGGGGCCAGCATTGGACTGGCTTGTAGAGTCCTGAAACCTATGATCACCCATGTCCTTCACATAATTCTCAATGTCCATTGCTGACAAAGGAGATGACTGATGTTGCCTAATGTAAACCACATCTCTTCCACCAATAGTTGCCGATGTAACAATGTGAGTACCAAAATTCTCGATGAAACTGAAAAAATAAAATGAAAAAAAGAAAAGGAGAAAAGAGGAAATTTTTCTCAGATCATTTTTATTAATAGCAATTAGGCTCCATATCAAAGGCACTATCCCTGAAATGTTTTGCTAGATTGCTGAATTAGATCTCTTCACATGATAAAATAGGGAAAAAAACATGTTAAAATAAGAACTCAGTCCAGGATGGGGGGGAGATTGGGGGTTGTGTTGGGTTGAGTTCTCCAAAAAATTTCTGGGCTTGTTAAGTTTTCCTTACAATTAGCCTCTTGCTAGAATCTAAAAGTGCAAATATGCACAGAAAGTAGATCACAATCTCCACCATTTGATCTAGCAATACATAAGAACTTGCTGTATCCTTCATTTAGTAATTTGGTGCAATTAAAACATCGTTCCTTGCAGGGATCTATTAGCTAACATAATGGTAAGGAAGCACATCTTAACACATTGAGAGGTACTACCTCACTAACTTACTTGATGTTAAGTACCTCGTTTGAGGTATTAAGGTCAAAAAAATATATTTGATTACCAAAGAGTTTTGACACAAAAATAAAAAATGCTCACCTTGCCAAGGATGCAGGATCCCAAGTGTACGGAACAGCACGCTTAATTTCGTCATGCAAAACTAAATTTTGCTTTTCTAGTTTAACTTCATACAGAGGAATTAGGTATCCAACCATTGCAAGTGATTTGGTGACTGCAGCATCAACTTGCCAAGAGCCGGTGAAATTGAACATGGAATTAAAGCTTCCTAGGGGAATATTGCCTGATATACCAGATCTCATATTAAAGTATTCTGCCATCTGCCATTCAAACACCAAAGGAATATAAGTCAGTAAAATGATGGTTCAAGAATTAGGTAAAAAGGCAGGCAGCATTGTACCCCGATAGCAATAGTCAACAAGAAAACAGAACCTAGGAACAAGATATACAAATAAAAACACCAAATGGAACTTAACAGCTCATAAACTTTCAAAAATGGACATTCCAGCAACTTTAGAAGTTTTCTGCAAGAACACATTCTAATTTCCTTAAATGCTTTGGGTAGTTAAAACAAGATAGAATATAGCAGCTTAAATTCAGCTTTATCTTTTTATTCTGTACACAGTTGCTTGTCTATTACCACACTCATTTACCCTCAATAGTTTAGCATTAATAAATCGACGTCTCTCAAAAGCCCCTTCAAAAGACTTCTCCAAAAAGCAAAAATAGTTGTCAATTGCCATATCTGAATCTTTAAAAGGATACCAACATCTGATTAGAGATAGAATGAATAATGACAAGATATACGTTAAAACATATTGGGTACTCTCAAAGTGCATTCTTAGACTTCAGCCTATCACCAAAGTTCATAGCCTATCTGTATAAAGGTTGTTAGTTGTATGGACTCAAGAACTGAATAGCTAATACATATTTGAGTTTAGCATCAAAGCACAGATTTTCACAAAACCAATCTAGAAAAAAGCAGGTATATAACATTGACTACAAAAGAGACTACTAGTAAGTATATATATATCTCAAGAAGAGTATTTTTCACCATCCTAAAATCAAGTATTAACTATTTTAAGGACAATTTATCGAAACACAAGCTTGTTGAATGACAATTCTTCCATTCCTAAGCAAACGATCGAGAAATCAAACACAACCAAGAGAACAAAATCCACAATTGGAATATAATCTCAAACAAAATCGCAGCCAAAAAAAGAAAAAGAAAAAGAAAGGAAGCATGAATCAAAACCTCATGGAAGGAGCAAACGGGAACTTTCTCGGTGGTTCTCTTCTGCGGAGAGCAATCGATATCAACGGAGACATTAGGAACAAGAAGGCCGCCGGAGAGAACAAGATCTTTGGTTCGAGCTTCGTCAATCTGCACAAGCCTCGAGCCATGAGCTCCTTTGCAGTAGAGAAGCCGAATATCGGAGGTCACGTCGAAGCCTCTCCCCAGTGCCTGGATTGAGTTGCAGAGAGTCGTCGTCAGAGCGTCCGAGCTTGAGCTCGCCATGGAAGGAAGACCAAGAAAAGGATCAAATATCAAAATCAAAATCAAAATCAAATGGCTCTCTATTTCATTTCTTCCTTCCTTCCTGCTCTCACAGAACCAATCAGGAAGAATTTGAAAAAGAGGCCAAAAAACATGGTTTCGTTTTTAGTTTTATTTTATTATTATTATCATTGTTCCGGGTTTTATGTTTTTATTTTTCTTATTTTTTATTTTTAATTTTTGTACTGGGTTTTGATGGCGTTGAATAGTGGGGACGAGCTGTGAAGCTTGGACTTTGTTTTCTTTTTCTTTTTCCTTTTTTTTCTTGGGTTAATGGGATAGTTAACATAATTACGTTTATTGAATTAAAATACGACTCTAATTTATAAAAATTTTACAAATATTTTATAATGATATTATTAAAATTATTTATATGTAATTATATAATACAAAATATAATATCATTAAGATAATTACTATATCATTAAAGATATTTTTAAAATATTTTAAATATTATGTTAGATTTTAATTTCATAACAATAATTTAAATACGTATTGTAATTTTTTTTTTCTTTCGAGTTATTAAGTTTTTTTCCCTTTAAATGGTTGTTGTCAATGCATAACTATTTGGTATTATTTTAAAAATTTTTGACAATATTTTTCATATTTTTTAATATAAAAGTTTCAAAAAAACTTTTAATATAAATTTTTAAAATTTTTTTTTAAAAAAACAAAATTACTTTTACCTATTTAAAAAAAAACACTAGGAAGCCGTATTTGTTCTTGTTCTTGTTCTTGTAGGCAGCTTTTGACTGCAATAATGGCTAAAAACGCGTTCTTCAAATATATTTTTATTTTTGTTTATTTATTTTTTTGCGTAATATGAAACGTTGAAAACTATGGAGGATTCCAAGTTGACTGGTCGTCCCTCTGAAGTCCAGATCTTATTCCTAATCCCAATATAAATTTCTATTTCCTTTTGTATTATACTTTGTTCTCCTTGCTTCTTTCTTTTTCTTTTTTTATTTTTTTCCTTATTTTTGCCCCCTTCGAACTTAACTAGAGAAGTTTTGTTAGGAAAAATATCTCCACAAAAGTCCTCTCAAAAAAATCTCCACAAAAGTCCAACATTCCTTAACAAAAGAGGTCCAAAGATCAATATTCCGCGAATAGTATTGTTCCGTAAAGACGGTCGAATCGAAGACTTGCACTTCACAAAAAGTAATAGTTTAAGGACAATAAAGGAAATTCCTTTCGAAGCAAACAAAAAAAAAAAAAAAAAAAAAAAAGGGAAATTCCTTGAGTTTCTTTTTTCAATTTAGGAACGGAAAAATTCTGTGCCAAAATAACCGACTTTCTTTGACACATTCGTTCCAACTTTCTAGTTTAATCCGTTCATAATATCGAGCTATTACTAAAGCTCTTAACACTTATTTTATTTTCAATAAAAAATGATTCAAATTATTGATTAAAACTCTTCTTCGAAACACTTTTAGTAGGGGGTTTGGAAGGATGGTGGGAACCATTTTTACTGTAGCATGTGAGAGTTTTACATTGTAGCAATTTTTTTTTTGTTAATGTAGCATGTGATAACTTTTTACTATTAATAACTGAGTTTATGGTGGGAACTGAGTAGTTCCCACCACTGCCCTCTTGAAAAATTATATAGATAATCAGTCTAACATATAAGATACATTCCGAACTCAACAGGTAATTTACAAACAAGGGAGCGCATATTATCAATAACTCCATCCATTTACAAATATTTGGGAAGATATTTTGCTCTCCGTATATTTTACAAATATTAGTATTCATTTAAATCCTTAACCCTCAGTATCTTGAAAGTATGCAACAACTTTTTATAATGCAACAACTTTTTATACAAGAAAAATACAGACTAAAAACAAGAACAAGTAGTAGCAGCAGCGCAGCAACAACAACAATTAAATGTACAAATTGATTAGAAAACCAAGGATTTTGGTCTGCTTAATTACCAAACCAACCCTGTCGATTTTTGAAAGTTGGAAACCTAAATCGAGTCGAGAAAATAATTTTCGATCAGTTAATTGACCAACTTTTACCATTTTCAGTGGTTGATTTTTGGTTGGTTGTTATGTCTGTGGTGACTGGACTAAGATTCGTATGGTGGTTGAGATGAAACATATATTGTTATTGAAGATAAATTTATCTATTTATTCATGCTACTTGTGTTTAGCAGCCAATATGGGAAAGTGGAATAATGAAAACCTACCTTTTCATTAAGTCTTTGTTTTGATTCACATTTCATTGAGTGCTACGTGGCTTTTGACTATATATGAGGCGGAAGTACAATATTATGTCATTTTAGCAAGCTTTCTAAGATCATGTTTGATGTGATCTAAAGGTTCAAAGCTGAAAAATCTAGTAGACATTATACGAGGGCAAAGGTAGACTATTTGGTGTCACACATGTGATTTATGATTTATTGTCGGTAAGTTAAGCTGCATTTTTAGAATGAAAATAGTCATGAAGATAAAAGCTACTAGATTAGGGTTTTCCTATAGTTCCTAGAGATCACTAATCAATATAACCAAATATTTAGCAAAACAAATCAATATAACCAAATAAGTCTTCTTTATGAGACATTTTTAGTGGATGTGATAAACTAGTCTTGACAAAATGAAGTATGCTACTCCCAAATTTTTCTTTGCATGGAGCTCGATAATTTTTGCTCCCAATATATGCGTCTAAGGGATGTTAGAATTCATGTCTTATCCGGACCTAGTTGGGTAACTTGAATCGGAGAAATCTAGAAGAAGTGACATTAATTGGGTATCGGAGCTAATCTTTCACTACTTTTTTAATATTAATACTTAACTTTTGTCCTTTTTGACTGCTTAGCTTGTTTGACAAAGTTGATTCTAACCAACTTTTTAGCTAAGAATAGTGTAAAACTCTCACATGTTACAGTAAAACGAAAAAAGTTGCTACATTATAAAGCTCTCACATGTTATAGTATTTACAGTTCTAACCAATGATTCTAACCACCATATCAAACACTTAGTAGAACGATTTACTTTTATTTACATCATCTTTTTAACCCTAACTTATACCATAGCCCTTTTTTTATTTTTAGTGGTTGGAAAAGAGATTCCTTGAACTTTCCTCCTCGAATGTTTACATCAAATAAGTTGGGGCGAGATTGTTGCTCCTTTTCTTCGACTATGAGAAGCAAGAGCTCGACAGATTCTTCCAAGCCACCGCTAATGGCCCAATTGGCAAGTAACCAATCTTCTTGGGTTGTTTAATTCTAAAAGGGATGGAAGTTGCACGTTTACAAACTTTATCATGTCGAATCAAACAACTTTAGGAAGTACTTCGGTGGAAACTAGACGAAAACGTTCAATAGTCCCAAGAAAATTATCATATGGATAGTGTTTATGATATGATGGCAAGTTGATACATCATAATTTAGTAAAACTCTGATTTTTTATTTAAAAAAAAAAAAACTCTTACAGATAATCCCATGATATGATTTGATAACAAGTTTTGAAATCTAGTTTGGTTTTTTCTTTGTTTTTTATTGTTTTCGACAATTAATATGGTAGATTACCACTAATTTATCACATTATTTGAAGATCAAACACCAAAGACAACGGATGATCTACATTAAATTCTATCATTTCATATGGTAAATTACTTGAAATAATCTATCAAAGTATCCTAGCGATCGTCGCATCATAACCAATGATCTTTGCCTTAAAAAACAATATAATCCAGTATATTGTTTGGTGGTAGTCTAGAAAATTACTCTGACTTTCAATACCCTTGATCATTATTTATTCCAATGACATAGTCTGGTAGAAAATTGATGATTGACGCCAGATGCGACCATGATCAATGTAAACACAAAGGTATACATAATCTAGTAGATGGCGATAATCCAACAGATTACTTTGGCTCTCGGTAGGCTGCGATGACCAGTGGGCATTGTTAATTCTAGTGACATAACTTGATAAATTATTGGTCGTAATTTAGTAGGTTACTCTGGTTTAATGCATAAGTGACCGACACAGACAATTTACACAAACCACATTTTATTAACTTTCGACTGATCATTTAGAGTGGCAAATTCTGAACCCACTAAGTGGAAAGTAAAATTTTTACCATATCTCATTAAACTAGTGATCCTAAAGATTCTCCATTGAATTACGTTCTAATTAAATAAATAAGAACCTCATATCTATTAAAACTCATACTTTTCGCATAACTATATTGGAGACTCCTTAAGATTCTCCATTGAATTACGTTCTAATTAAATAAATAAAGACATGATATTTCTGCATCTTTTTCTCTCTACCATACACATGCCAAAAGGTTTTTGTGCCATGAAAATCTGTGATTGATCAAGTAATATCTACACAGCATGATTATCAAGAATGTGATTAGATTGTGATCATGAAGTATCATGTTATCACATAGCAGATTTTAAAACTGTGTATATCGTTGGATTTGGTTCGATAGAATGAAGATCCAACCTGTGACCTAATAGTATACACTTTTGATGATAATAGTGCCGCTAATAAATAACTATAGTAAAAAGAAAGGACCCTTGGAAGCTCAATGAAAATTTTTCGTGGTTGTGTTGCTTGCACCTTCAGGGTGACCTATCCAATTTTACATTCAAATGGGTCAATAATGAGTTCCAAGGTGGCCACCCCATTCGATTTAGGCGTGCACCCATGCATGGCTTCTTTTTTTTTTTTTTTTTTGTGGGAGATATCTTTCACCTAAATGGACAATTTCGAAGTTTAAAAAGCCCCTTTTTTAACTTCGTTGACCCAACAAACAGCACCGTTAAAGTTGGAAAATACATACTAGTTAAATTAGAAAAAATTGGAAAATACTTTTTCTCCAGATAACATCTGCACCATGAGGTCATCAAGTTGGACTATTAGTGTAATCCGTAGAGTAGTCACGGTGACCCTTTTTTTTTCAACCATGTGGTTTGAAGTTAACGGACAGCCTAAATGAAATTTGTAAACCTTGAATATTGTTTCTGTATATTCCACTTGTAATATCTAAATCTTGGATTAAGCTCAAATTCTCATGTGATGATGGCCGGTTTGATTATATACGTGGCAAGGATTTTTTTTTTTTTTGAAACTCCCTAAATATTTAGGGAAATGAAATGGAATTTAGAAAACATGTAAAACCTAATAGACAGAACAAACACGGTGGAACCTATGTGCACAGGATATGTTAATAGAATCTTATTTGAACAATAACCAAAACTAAGTGTTGTGCATAGTAAAATTGAGAAAATAAAATATGTACACAAATAATGGTTTTTAGCATGGCCAAAAGCTCTTATAGGAAACATATCACAAGTGCTACTCACACTAGACATAAAAAGGATCTACTAATACGGATTTATGGTTACAAGTATTTAAATTACATGAATGCCTAGAACGTACACCATCACTACAACCCATGTAGCGCTTTCTGTGACTAGCCTTCGTGTTAAGATCGGTGCCTTAAGAAATGAATATTTTATTTGTAATTAAAGAAATTTTGGATCAAATAAATAAATAATATGAATATTTTATATATTAATAATGGTCATCATATTACTTTTATTATAATAATTACGCATTTAAGCAAACATATAATCCGTGACTATTATAATCGAATCTTGGCATTGGGCATGTATGGGGTTCATATGTAGCATAGATACGATTGCAAGATTAATAGTTTAAATCGTATAGTCAGTAGTCTATATATTTAGTTTGCCACCTCATACATGACAAGACTGTAACGAGAATCTATGTCCAATTGGATGAGGCGGTTTATATAGGTTGTTGACGCGGATTGACTTCATAGTAGACACATTAGTGTAATGGACCTAGTGATGATCACACACTAGACTGGACCTATTATTGATTTAATAATAATTCTATTTAACTTAAATCAGTTTACTTTGATAATCATTTATGTGTAATCTTAATCTTATAGTAAATACATGACTCTATGTTTGTAGCATGTATCTTTTGAAATGCTAAAGATAAGAGTTTTGATGAAGGAAGGCTCTAGTATCTATATGTTGGAGATTCAATCTATATTCAATTTGTATGCGTTATAAATGGAATTTTCTAAATAAGTGAAATAATAAAATTTTGATATCAAATAATCAGAAGGTAGAATAGAACTAAGTCATTCATCTGATTATCAATAACCTATGGGATACACATATGAGAGGTCGTGGATAAGGCTAATATATGAAGTCTTGTGATACGGTTTACTATCAAAAGTACAACTTTAGGTTTTTAGTACAGTGACACGAAAGTTAAAAATTAAACGAATAATTAATTAAAGATTAATTCATCTATTATTATTAGAACATGATATATATATGTCCATCGGGTCTCAATGCTAGCTTACTAATTCCTTGACAAGCTGTGTAAATGCAATTTACAATAGGTAATACAAGAGGTCCTCTAGAATAGGTTACTAGGTTTGTTTGTATACACAGACTATGTGGCACCAACCACAATCTAACTAGACTATAGGCACCAACAAACAAGAGAATTCTGGATAATTAATTCTTTAATTAATTTGAAAAAATATTTATTCAAATTTAATTATTGGAATTTTAAGATGATTAATTATTTCTAATTGAATAATGATTTTAAATCCTAACTGTAGTTGAATTTGAATAAAGGATAATTATTCATAATAATTTTAAATTAGAAAATTATCACCAAACCCTACACTATAATTGGCTAGAAATTTCGAATTCCCCTCCTAGGGATAAATGTATAACAATATAAGGACCAGTGAGATTTGGCATGTTTTGTAGAGGGAGGAGAGAGAAATTTTTCTCCTGATCCTCATAGACTTCTAACTCCTCCAACTTATTCTATAAATAGAGACTTTAGATCCTTATTTATTCTTAAATTATCATAGTGTAAATTTGAAAAAGTATAACTTTTTCATTCTCTTTTAGTGTTCTTAGTTCCTCAAGCACTATAGTGCTTGGGAAGGGAGAAGCTATAGTGAAAGTCTACTAAGTTGTGCCCACACACAATAACTTAAAGAAAGAGTCATAATATTGAAGACTTGCAAGTCGAGATTTTCTCTATTCATTCCGATGTGTTGTTTTCGGTCTTCATCAGTAAGTTAGATTTTGAGTGATTAAAATTTTAGAATCCTATTGCATCACCAAATCAATTTTTCCAACACTTCGGACTCTTCGTTGTACTCTAGGTCAACTTTGCTCGCTTTTCATCCACTTAACGTACTCCGAGCTTTTCATCTACAAACAACTCCTCTTTGAACTTTCTAGATTGGAAATATCTACTAAGGTTAACATAGGGTTGAGAGCAATATGTTAAAGTCTAGAACACTAAAGGTTCAATCTAACAATTTCATCAATATCATCACCAGTAATTATCATATCATCAACATAAAACTTCTCAAACTAGGCTCCTGGTACCTACTTAAGAAAATAAAGAGCTTTTCTAAGCTTGCAAACTTCACCAAGTTGAAGAGGAACACCTGGAGTAGGTATCATGAAATCTTCTTCTTGAATATGGCCATTTAAGAAGGCATTTTAGTATCTATCTAAGATATGTTCCATTGAAAAATAGAGGCAACTACAATGAGGGTGAAATCGTAGCCATTTTCGTAACAGAGGCAAAAATCTCCTCATAATCTATACCATACTCTTGAGAATACCCTTTCATAAACAATCGACTTTGTATCTTTGAATAGATCCATCAAACTTAGTTTTGATTCTATAAACCCAATGAGAACCAATTGCTCGTTTTCCTGGCAGTAGCAGTACCAAATCCTAAGTATGCGTTTGATAAATAGCAATAAGTTCCTCAGTCATAGCGCCCTGCCAAAATGGATTATGAATTTCCTCTCTATAGGCGGAAGGCTTAGAATGACGATGAATAGAAACTAAGAAGGAAACAAAAGATCTAGAATAACAAGAATAAGAAAATCTGGTAGTTGAGTAGACTTACAAATGCACGCAAGGTAACAAGGAGGAAAAGGAGGAGCTACAGTCTCAAAAGATGATGATGTAGCCATAGAGGGAGAGGGAATAGCAAATGGGTCGGGACATGAAGTACCTGAATTTATTGAACTACCAGTAGAAACTCTGCAAGAATCATGTTCTGAAATGATAGCATTTGAATGTGAAACAATGTGAGGGTCGACATCAATATCAACAGTAAAAAGGTCAATGTCAATAAGATCAAACTTTGTCATATTATAAAAACTAGCAGGATAGAAAAGAAAGGTATATGTTCAAAAAACTCAACATAATGAGAGACATATAACTTTTGACTAATCTGATCAAACCAACAATATCCTTTTTTTCCTAGCATCATAACCCAAAAATACACAAATAGCATATTGCAAGGACAATACGCTATGATCGACATTAGGCCGAAGGACAAAACAAGTTGAACCAAAGACACGCAAGGAAGAACAATTAGGAGCATATCAACAGTTTTCAAAAGTTGACAAACCTGAATTGTACAAGGTTAGAATTCTGTTAATCAAATGAGTAGCAGTAAGAATTGCTTCCCTCCAAAATTCGCTAGGAACATGGGTAGGTGATAAAAGAGAAAGAACAGTCTCAACATGATGCCTATGTTTCCTTTCAGCAATACCATTCTATTAGGGATTACCTGTACAAGAAGTTTTGTGAGTGGTTCCATCTAATGCAAGTAAATCAGAAAAAGCATTAGAAGTATATTCTACACCCAAATCACAATCAAAATACTTGATAATAGCAGAATGTTGAGTGTTAAGAAGAGCTTAAAACTCATAGAAAATATTAAAGAGCTCAAAACGTTGTTTCATTAAGTAAACCCAACAAAAACGAGTGCAATCATTGATGAAAGAAACATAATATCATTATCCACCTGCGGTGATAGGAGATGGTTCCCATACATCAGAATGAACAATATCAAATGGGCAAAGGAAAGAATGAAACTTCTACTAAATGGTCAAGTAGAAACTTTTGCTAGTTTGCAGCCACTACAATATAAAATATCATGAGTTTTTAGATTTCCTTATGCTCCCGTAGAAACCAAATATCTTAAACGAGATGCTGAAACATGACCAAGACGAGCATGCCGTGAATAAAAGTCAAAAGAATTACGACTCAAACGAAAAGATGACAACTAGAACCTGCAACACCTAGTACTTTAAGCTCATCTAAAATATAGAGTCCCCCTGCCTACGATTTGGTGCCAGTCACCTTCTGAGAGTGCAGATGCTACACATAACATGCAATAGAAGAAAAAATCTATTCATATTTACGTAATTGATTAACAAAAACAAGATTCAGTGTAAAATTAGGAATGTGGTAGACATTAGGGAGAGATAAACTAAGTGTGATAATTGAACCAATCTGCTAAAGGCATGGGAGTATCATCAACAGTCATAAGTGATACAAATGACATAGAAGACAAAGAAACAAAGGATGACAAATCTAGTACATATGATGAGAATCGTCAGAATCTAAGGCCCATAAGGAAGAAGACATACCTGAGGGATTGGAAAAGACAGAAATAGACATAGCATGTGGTTGTGTTGAAACAAAATTCTGAGACATATATGACCCTACTTTTTTTCTCCTAAAAAAAATTGAACCATCAAGTTTCTAACGAGCAGTTGACGGAGCCAAAGTTGAGGATTTTGAAGACCGGTCGTCCAAATTGTCGAAAGCTACTGGGGATAGAAATTTCCCATTTGTTGCTGAATTCAAATTTTAAAAAATTTTAATTATTTGATTTGTTTCCTTTTTAGCACATAATATCTTATTCCAAATCTAAGATTTTTTATTTTTAAATTTACGATATTTGGGATTACTTTTAGTTTCCAATTTCAAATAGGTTAATTTAGGCTATAAATAGATTAGTCCTAACCAACAATATATGGGATTGGGTGACAAGGAGCCCATTCTCTTTTAAGCAAGGTCTCGAGTTCGAGTCTTGTGTATAGAGAAACAGGTGTTGGAAGAGCTTCCCCGTATGGGTCCAACCTGGCTCAAATATACCGGATAGTTCACCAAAAAAAAATAATAATAACTTCTTATTTTTCTAATTTTCTCGCTATTTTTTAGAATCAATAGTGATTAATGTTAATTCTCCTGGTATTCTAAATGAATCACTAGGTTTATAGAAATTATATATTCTAATATTCAAATCAAATAAATGAAGTTTTTGACATTCTAATTGAATCAACGTATTCTAGAAATTTATCTATTTTTTCTATTTTTTTTTTTTCTTACGCTTCCGCGATATCAACAATCCTCCAGAGCGCAACAATTCATTCCTTTTCTTCATTCCTTTTCTTCAATGACCAATTAACTTTCCAAAACACGTCCTTGAGATCACCTGAATTCGTAAACCACTTCTTCAATAAATTCACCAAACCCAGAAGCACATTAAGCAAAAAAACCACTTCAATCAATGCGTGAACCACATATAAACTCAATTGCAACCAGTTTGTCAAAAGCGTTGACTACCATGTCAACCAATTCTTCAATCTACTCTAAATTCAATTGCAACATATAATGCGACTTCAATTCAATCACAAATGCAATCCGTTTTCGAACTGACTTGCAATTCTGATTGTGCAAACGCTGGTGATATAGCAACTCTAATACCATGTTAATTCAGAGAACCAACTCAAGGAGAAAACAGAAAACTAGTGTTTCTCGTTGACATTCTTAAGAAAAATTACAACTTAAAATATGGTTTTTATAGACTTGTAAATTATGAAAAGACCATTCTACCCTTGCTTAAGGTAAATAATAATAATAATAATAACAACAACAACAACAATAACTCATATAATTTAGCACACTTTAGGGTAGTGCTTAAAGGAAATGTACTCATATCCCATTACAAAATGAATGATTTGCGAATATTGATGTTATTCTTCCTTCTTCTTTTTTTTTATTCTTTTCTTACTTTACTTTTAACTTTGAAGCATA
>CAMOHE010024870.1:0-30222 GCA_946598075.1 Artocarpus hirsutus
AGCATAAATTCAAGCTCGGAAAAAGGTTTGAATACTCTTGAAATGTTTGTGATACAAAATTACTCTTGCACCTATGGTTCGGGCAAAATAAAATAGAATGAAATAAAATAAGTGGACCTTCTACATAAGCAATTGTATTTTTGCACTACCGGTAGTGGCTGTTGTTTAGTTGATGGACTAATTTTTTAACGGTTTGCAACATGTAACACAAAATTGTTCTTAGTCATAGATTAGATGGTAACCATAAAAATTAATTCAACGACTAAACAATAGTATCATTCCTAACCATAAAAATTCCCTTAAATTATTAGTATATTCTTGTGGCATTCCAGGTACTGATATGTCCCATATTTTCTTCCCTCCCTAATTTGGACAAACATTCAATATCATGATACAATTGCACCTCATAAATTGGAAAAGGGTACTTCCATGGTTAGCATGTCTGAAAATTAGATCAATACTAAATCACCTCAAAATCAAAAAGTATACAAATACGATAGGATCTTATCAAAGATTTGACGGTTCAAAACTCTGTCGCATGAATAGGGTCTCTTTGGTACCCTATTAAAGAATTTAATGTTCCAAAAAGAGGGATTCGAATTTCAAAAGATTTTGACGACTCTTTAGCAAATATGCATACAAAATCTCATTCCACGTATCAGGAACTCCTGGTATGCAATCAGAAAAGTGTTTGTGGATCAGATCTCCGCTGTTTTGTCAAGAGCTTTCCCCTTCGCTCACCATATACTGATGTGTGAGCATCTTTTCTGAACTCTTGACAATTATGTAATATTCAGATTCTGATGAGATGTCTAATGAGTTTAGACATCTGAAGAAAACAACAGTATGTTATCAATATAAAGGAGGGCATCCATGATTTCAAGATTTGAACCCGTGCTTGGATTGGGTGTGACTCGTTAAAGTAGTTCTCCTTGCTCCCATGCTTCCATTCCCAGCTCCTACAGAAAAATTTAAATTCATATTTCTAAAAAATATTAAAAAGAGCATATGTTGTGCTACCATATGATCATAAACAGTTACAGTTGTCTCCTTATTTTGTTGCGTAGAAGTGCATTTTTCTCGTGACATATGGATTCCTTGTAAAGTAGTCCTTGTACTCTCGCCTCCGTGATATAGCCTGTTTGGAAACATATTGCTACGGTTATTTTTTAAAATATTTTTCTTCATAAAAGTTGAATTGTTACGGTATTTTTTAGATTTAAACTTCTCGTTTAAACTTATTCCCTTAAACGGGTTGAAGAACCCAAGATCTTATCAAAGAGAATGAACAAGCTCACCACCTCATCAACTGACAAGCAACGTTTTGTGTACATCAGTTGTCATTTTTTAGTGTCACTTTCAAACTGCCACAAGGCCACAAACCTTGAAACTGAGCCAAGGATGCCTCAAGTGACAGATGTTTCACTGTTTCTCAAACCAGCCTCAAACCAGCTTTTTAAGTTTCACTACACAATGCATACAAAGGAAGATCGACTGGTCCTTTCAAACTTGGGCTAAAATATTTAGTCAAACGATAAATATTGCTTTGTTTTGCAGCATTCAAGATAATTTGATCATATTTTTGGTAAATGAATGATTAAAAGAATTGTTTTTTTTTTTAGTTAAAATAAAACTCACCACAAATGGGTAGGAGACAAGCTCATGAAAAAGAGGAAACACAATGAAAAGACAATGCTACAACTTCTTATCACAAACAATCACAAAAGAAAAGGGTATGCAAGTAAACTAATTTAAAAATGATCAAGCTTTAAATGGTCCAATCTCAGGCAGTCATTTTAACTTATGATCTAAATTTAAGTGCTTCTATTTGGAACTAATATTATATTGGCATCCATATTATATAGTAATGCACGTTTCATATCCTATCACATGACAATATGACACAATATATGATTGGACAAAACTTTAGGAATTTCTTGGATTTAACTTCTGCTACTTTTTGCTCAACTTTTTTTTTAGGGAATTCTTTTCTTCAATATATCAATTAATTTCTGAATTAAAGAAAGTATAATTTCGAAATGCTTTTATATTAATAGAAATAATGAAAAAAGTCACGTTGCATTAATGGTAGGCTTGATATTAGTGATAATAGCAAATTAACATTGACAAAGAAGTAAAATAGGTACCCAAAGCCAAAAATTTTGCCAGCAAATTGTAGTAGAAGTGCCCCTAAGTTAAAATAAAAAGGAAATTTACTTGCAGTTTTTGTGTGGCTTTGACGCTAAAGATCTCATCAATTTTAGATGATCTGTTAAAGAGTCGTGTATGTGCTTTGATTTGTAGGATAATTTTATGATGTTTTTGGTTTGTGCAGCGGACTACACACCATTTACCATCAGGGTTTTACGTAAGTTTACTGATAGAACTGGTTGTTTGTCGGTGCTATGTTTCTTATACTAGGATCTTGTATGTGTGGATTAATATTTGCACAGTCTTTTCATGCTTTGAAATATATTTTTCCTTTCCAAAGAAAAAAGGAAATCAATATTCCTTCTTAACTTCAACATCTTCCAATTTAGAGAGAAATACCTTTGCATTTTCCTGCCTTTTTTGCTCCTTCTTTCAATTATAAACTTCAAATACTTAAAGATTAATTAGATTTGCAATATGATCATGGATAAATGAGATACCTCGATTTTGAAGATCTTCCTGGGAGATATTCTTTCAAGGGACTTCTTCCCTTCAGGTATGATGGACTGCACCGAACAGATCAAGGATTCAAACTCCCTTCTTTGTACAAAGTCCCCAACAAACATGAGTCGTTCTCCCCTTTAAAGTTGTAGTAACTTCAATGGATCAAAGCTAGACATCAAAAACACAATCTTTAAACTTACTTTTCTTAGGACATATTTGACACATCGTATTTTATTGTATTGTATTGTATTATAATATATATAAAAAATATAATGTAATACAGTACAATACAATACGGTGTGCCAAACAAGCCCTTAACGGCTAAATTATTCTTTATGGCTAGTAAACCTTCCTATTCTTCACCTAATTCATCCCTAAATATGACATGTTCCTATATAAATATTTAGAGCATGTTTGGCATACCATATTGTATTGTATTACATTGCATTATATTGTAATGTATTATATATAAAAAATACAATGCAATACAATATAATACGGTGTGCCAAATAAGCCTAATATGAAAGATAATGCTAAACAGGACCACTAGTGTTGACGGTTTTTTCAGCCCCAAAAAGAGAGAGCATTGCCACTGAACATAAGCGGTGCTTGACGCGCCAAAACTTCTATAGAGCGAGTCTTTCACATGTGTGAGACTCATCTCATTTATATTGTGATTATAGAGACGGCCACCTATACCCTTTATCATTGGTCAAAAAAAAAAAAAAACTCAAAGGGTATTCTATAATGTAACACTATGCACATGCTACAATTGGTTTTTTCTTGTAAGTGTATTTATCTAAATTCCCAAATTCCAAACAATAATTAAAAAATTACACAATTGTAAATATAAATGGATTCAACAGAACTCACAAATCAAACCCCAAGAGTAAAAAAAAGTAGGCGCCACATCTTCCTAGATTATGGTAGTAATAAAGTGTATTTTCTAACTAATTAGAGAGAAGTGACCATTAATTTGTTACTAAATAATTATTGCAAGCTATACTAAGTTAATTACTAAATTGAGTTACCATGGAAGATTACAACCATTAGGCCGCCACCTCCAATTCTTATAGAACGAATCAGGTCTCCCATTTCTTTGGCAAGCAACTTGTTTGACCAAATAAGGGCAGCTCTCTTCTGCATAAAGAGGATACGACACATTGTCCCAAACCCATTTCCCTTCAAATAAATTGCAACTACTTTCATCAGTGCGATCCTCAGAAGAAACGACAACAACTTCTGGCCTGTGCCTCCCACGCCTACCTCATTGCTTAAAGACAACTGTCGTTGTTCTTCAAGTTGTCAAGAAGCAGCCTCGCGGTTTTCAAGACAAGAATGGACGACAATGCAAGAGGGAAGATGTATTGGATTCGCCTGTCAAGAGAGGCCTTCATTTTTGAAATTGATATTGAAGAATATTAGAAAATTTTATTGCTTGTAGGTTTGTGTTTTGATCGTTGAAAAGCATCTTTTTTTTTTTTTTTGAATTTCTTTTTGTGTGTGATATGTTTCAAGGGTAAGCCTGAAGTCTAATAGTATGTTTGGCATGGTGGTTAGAACTATAAATACTATAGTATATAAGAGCTTTAAACTGTAGCAATTTTTTTGCTTTTATTGTAGTATGTGAGGGCTTTATATTATTCTTAATTGAAAAGTTCGTTAAAACCAACTATATTGTTGTATTTAATGAGCTTTCTTTTCTGCAACCATTAGATTATCAACAAACGATCCTTATAATGTACTCCACCACTGGGGAATAAAAACGCCCCCACTATATTTTTTACTTTAAGATCTATATGCTTTTAATTTTATTTATTTTTAACGTGAAGTAAGTTTTCTTCTTAGTATTTTGGACCAAAGTTTTAACCAAATATTTTTTAAAAATATTTCTATTTTTTATATTTTTAAAATGACAAAAAACTTTTCAAAAATAGAACCAAACAGGTGTTCGTCTCTAAAATTTTGGAAATCCAAAATGTTTTTCTCGAATTTTTCAAGAAAAAAACTCTTTAACTGCGTAAAAAATTTTAAAAACGCGAAAAACGCCTTCTAAACCAAGTCATATTAAAAATACAATAATTTAACTACATTTTATGAGAATCTAAAAGTTCAAATTATCTCCTCCAAATAGAGCATTACACATAGAGAACTGGAGCCTAGCATATTATATATATATATACATATATATATATATATGTAGACACACACATATATACATATTTTATGCGAACGAATTAGCAAAATAACTGCAAAACCGCCTAAATCATACCATACCACGTTGCGTGGTGTGGTTTTTTAGTGCAACCTTTGAGTGCGTTTTGGTTTGCAATCTGCATGTTTTCATAATCATGATTAACTAAACCAAACCGCATATCATGATAAAGAACCATACTGCATATTTTTATTAGTATTATTTTTAAATAATTTTAAGTACGTTATTTTTTGAGTATTTATGCTACGACTTTGAAAGGTTTTTTCTTTTTTTTTTCCTTGCAATATAAAATCTAGATATATGCGTTGGCAAGGAAAAAGAAAATGTTCTTAGAGCATCTTCAATACAATGCTAAATTAATATGTTAATAGCAAATCTAATATTTAAGTATAGAAAACACTATCAAATACATGACATTTTTAATGTTCAATTTTGCTACATGTTAAACTTTGTAGCAAATTTGTACCATAAAATTTACATATAGCAAATTTGGTATTTGATTCTTAATGGTTGATAGATTGATTTTGGATTTAATAATTACAACATTATTACTTTTTAAGTATTTTAACATTAAAAAGTTTACTTTTATAAGTTTCAAGATTTAATAACTATGACAAAAGGCAAATAAGACCTTTTAAAAAACGTTATGTATTGGAGTATAAAATAAAATAAAACATCAAATATGTTGTTTTTATATTTTGGTAGTTAATATAACACTGACATTAGTATTTGCATTGGATATGATCTTTTAATATAGAAAGTAGTGACCTTTTGTTTGATTGTGTTTTATCATTCTTTTGTTTGATTGTGTTTTATCATGACATGATGATTATTTATGGATATTTGCTTAATTTTTTTGCTTGGTCTAAAAATGTCAACGTTTAAGGCCTAAACTACAGAGATCCATATTATATTTAATGGGGGCTTACGTTAAAACAGTTTTTAAAAAATGAATTTTTATATTATATTTGTGCAAATTTCATGAAAAGAAAATGAGCTTTTTAGAATGACAAGGGCCTATGTTAATATGTGTATTCTAAAATATTATCATTGTAAAAAATAAATATAACTCTTAAAAAGTTCATGTTAACGGAAAAAAAAAAAATATAGAGAGACTTGTAACTTGTAAGACAAGGAAAATGAATATGGGATATAAAAGAATAACAAATAAAATAATAGGCTCAAAGAGTTGGTCTTTTTGAAAATGAAAAGGGAAAACTAAAAAGAATATAAAACATTAGCTTAAAGAAATAGTAGACGTAAGCAATAAAAAAATAAATTGATTTGATATTTAAAATAAAAATAAAAAATATAAAGTTCATTAGTTTAAAAGCCTTCGCACTCAAATAAATGGGAAAAAGCACACAGGGATGCCCTACATATTATATAAAAGTTAGTACGATAAATTATACTGACACCTTTTGTGTTTTACTTTAATTACAGTCATACCTTCTGGACAAAAACTATTTATATTGATACTCTTGACCTTTCAAAAAATTACAAACGACCCCCCTTTGTTAGGTGAATGTTACATTTGACCGTTAGTTGACTATTAGTTTTGTTTAAAATGTCTAAAATGCACTTCCATCTATCAAAAAAACGCTATAAGCTATTTGTGCACCTGTAAATGACATTTTTGACCTTGTTTGACATTAAAAGGATGAGTGTAAATAATTTGAGCACACTTGTGACAATAAATTTCATTCAAATGGTAGAGAAAATATTTTTTTTTAAAAATTTACATTTGTAACATGAAATAATTTTTCTTCATGCAGTAGAATAGCATACAACATATAAATGTACCTAATACAAATTAACATTATATGGGACAAACTCATATCATAAAAACAAATGCTACATTAACAAATTTTACAAATTAAACTAATTAATTGCACAAGTCACACTAATTTTGCAAATTAGTTAATTCCAACGAAATTAAAACTAACAATTTTCATACATCAAACTAATTAGTTTCACCAATTACACTAACTAATTTCACAAATTAAATAATTCCAACAAAATAAAAATTAGCAAATTTCACAAATCAAACTAATTAATTTCACAAATAATATTAACTAATTTCACAAATTAGTTAAATCCAACAAAATGAAAACTAACAAATTTCACACGTCAAATTAACTAATTTCACCAATTGCATGTAAATTACACATCAAATTAACTAATTTCACTAATTACATAGACTAATTTCACAAATTAGTTAATTCCCATACACTAAAATTAACAAATTTCACAAACACTAACTAATTTCATATCTATTTACCTAAAAAAAAAAAAAAAACCAACAATACCGTTGTTGCAGCTATAGGGGCAACTGGTCAAGGGCGGAAGGTGACAAGTTTCACGGCAGCTGGAGCTGGAGACAAGCTTCACGGAGGTGGGAGCTAGAAGACAGCTTCTTGGCAATTGGAGCTAGCCATGGCTGGAGCTAGCCATACCGGGAGTGAGCAGCGACGAGTAGGGCTGGCAATTCATGTTCGCGTGTCGTGTTCATATCAACACGTTTACAACACGACACGATTAAACCAAACACAAACACGATACGATTAACAAACGTGATTAAAATATAAACACGAACACGACATACTTAAAACACATTTAACACAACACAACACGATGAAAAAAAAATTATTTTACAAAATTTTTATTATATATATTTTTTAAAAATTTTAACTAACAAAATTTTAAAAATTAAATTTGTTATTGTATAAATTGTTTTACTATAAACTAAAAAGTCTTTATTAGTGTTAAAAATATAATAATATATAATTATTGAATACTTTAAACTGTATTTTCTTCCAATCTTTAAATTTTAACTAAATAAGATTGGACAAAAAATAATTTTAACGCCAACACCTTGAAACACAAGGGACGCCAACGCTTTTAAAGGCAGGTGAATGGGTAGTGTTTATATAGAGGAAAAATGGGAGAAAGTCTCCCTTTGCTTTCGATGTGGGATTTTTTGTTCAAGACCTTAAAATCATAATAAATATATTAGAAGCCCTTTTTTAATCAAAAACATTAAATCACCTGGGTGGTGGGCTGGCGGCATTCTAAACCTTGGGAGCAAGGTTCGATTCTTTGCAACCGCAAAATCTTAAATTTTTTTTTTAAAGTTTAAACGTGTTAAAGCGTGTTAAAAGTGCTAACACGAATCCCACACGTCGTGCCATGTCTGAAATTGCCGGCTCTAGCGACAAGCGGAGGAAGATTGTTGAGGGATGGGGGCTTGGACGGGGTGGCTGTTGGATGGAGGGAGGAAGGGAAAAGGGAGGGAGGGAGGGAAAGGGGGATTTGGAGCCTTTTTTTGTCTAATTAGTATTCAGGGTTTTTTTCTTAAAGGAATGGTTAGGATTTAATCTTATAGATTAATGGTTATGATTAAATGGGATATTTTAGTCATTTCAAACAAAAATTTAACGGAGTTAAGTCCAGGGGATGTCAGTATAATTACTTTTGACCCAAGAGGTGTCATTTTAATTAGGGTGAAAAACATGGGGTGTTAGTGTGTTCTTTTTCATGGGTAGTACATGCCCTTAGAGGCCCCCTTGAATCCGTCATTGATCCAGTTGCATGACACTGCATAATGTTTATTGTGATCAAGTATGGTTACGCATTTAAATTTTTGACTGTGGTGACAAATTTCACCTTAACCACACATGTACTTTGCTGGAAATTTTTTTTATTCATAATAACCATCCAAATCGCACTGCAGTCACCTTAAAAGAGTATGTCATATATAAGGCCATCTCCAACTCATTGCACCATTTTGGTATTGCGTTGGCACCAAGATGGTGCAATTTCAACATCAAACTTAAACTTCATATCTTTAAGCCAATAACATCAAAAATTGCAAAGAAAATAATACTCTCTCTCCATTCCTTTCTAGGGTCAATTTTATGACTTTAAAACCAACCAAAAAAAAAAGAAAAAAGAAATCAGATGGTGCTATTGCACCATCTGAAGAGTGCTTCACCATTAGCAAATGCCAAAATAGTGTCGCTATATGGCATTGGTTTGGAGGCCCTCTCCATGTCAAAATAGCGCCTAATGCTATTTTAGTGTCAGGGTTGGAGAGGCCTAATGCATATTTGTGAACATCAAGTTCTATTAAAATATATAAAAACTGCAAACTATCTAAAACTAATAAAACTTGATACTTAATGCATATTTGAGGGTTCGAAATAAAATCCCATAGTTAGAATATTTTTCCCTATTCTTGTTGTAAAAAAAGTACGTAGTAGAAATTTAAATGTTTTTTACCAGAGTATTTTCTTAAAACCTAAGTTTGATACACTATATGTATAAATTAACCAGATCTTATTAACCTTAAATGGTGAAGAGCTCCTACAATCGATGAAGAGAAGAACGTTGCAGAAGAGCGTTAACCAACTAGTCTTCTTTTCTATTCTCTTTCCACGATCAGAGTGCGTGTGAGCGCATGTCGTACAGCTCTTCCCCGGTTACTCTCCTTCCAACCAATTGAAAAATACCCAGAACCACCATTCGTGATGTATAAACAATAGCTCTTTAGGGGAGTTTTAGAGCCTCACAGACTAGAGTGCTTACTCTTAATTTCTCAACTGATCTAAATAACTTATGAGTCTTTCTCCTTATTTATAAAGGTTGGAACCTAAGGTTAGTCCTTATCTGATAAGGCCTCAAAAATTCGAATCTAGATCAATATCAAATAAAATCGCGTAAAAATATGTGATCAAAATATCGTTTGGTCGGCAAGCTGATCTTCTAGATTAGCCTGCCGAACTTACGATAAATGATCCTTGCAAATCTTTTATTTCTCACCTGAGATTCTTTGGATAAAGCCTCGGTTTTAATTCAAATAACCCAATAGAGAAGTTATCTAATTAAAACAATAATATTCAAATTATTTCTAGGAAAATAAATATTCCTGATAATTCAACAAGTTTATCTTGAATTAAAATTTCTCAAAATATTGATGCCCTTCTATGGTTGACATCTAATCTTATAATGGATATTATTGTTTATCTTGGATATTATTATTTTCTTAAAATAACAAAAAATATTCATCATTTCTCAAAATAACCAAAATTGTCATCAGAACTCAAAACAAGATTAGATGTCATCCATTATTCGTACTTCTGTGGTTGCTTCCCCTTGTCATTCTTATTGGCAACTTGAGACGCGGACATGGAGCTTACATTGGACCCAATTGGTGCCCATAGAGGCATGAAAATTTTAGCCAAATCTACACTTGTTCCGTTTGCCCTTATAACCTGGATAAGAATTTGATCATTAGTTCCATCAACAAATATCAGAAAAATGTAAGTTAAAAACACTTGATGCTTCCATTACCTTAAGTTTTTTCCTTCTTGTGGTGGTGGTGCCTTGCTAGTTTGTTCCTTTGCTGGAAGTGGACAGCCCTTATAATTGTGTCTTGGTTGTACACAGTTGCCGTATTTGATCACAATGCCACTCTCGCTCAGTTTGGTGGTTTTTGAACCTTGAATTTGCGACTCTTCTGGGCTCCTTCCGCATCGATTTCCTAGGCATGCTGAATAGTGTTTTGAATTTAGGTGCTTGTACAAGCTATATGGAGTCTTCGTCCACATTGCAGGTCCATTCATTGGTTGACCCATGAAAGCGTATAACTTGACGTATGCCTTTTCCTTCTTGTAACAGTCATGGATAAAGTCCATAGGCTCCAAACCCCTCTTATATATGCATACTATGGCATGAGGGCATGGGATACCTAACAAGTCTTACCTTTTGCAGTCACATTTTCTTTTCTGGAAGTCTACAACGTATTCATCACTATTATAACAGCTTGCTTCAAATTTCATGTGACCACTATATCATGCTCTTGATTTAATAGTCTTTTTTTTTTTGGTTCCTTTCTAGGATCTTGAAAATCCTTGGCCCAATTGGATGCTTCCATTTCTCTGCTACTTCATACTTAGTAACCAACCTCTGATCATCAAATATTTTCTAGTCATGTCCGGCATAGTGATGAATGGCATGTATCTGGTATTTGATATTGTTGCATTGAATGACTCGTGCAGGTTGTTTGGGAGGTCACATACAGGAAAATCATTGAAATGTGTTGATATGCTTCTGAATGTAGGGTCCTTGTCAGCCATCCAGTTGCATGTATCAAGGTTTGCTTCCTTGAGTTTTATTCATTTCAATCTCAAACATAACAAAATAAATAAATAAATAAATAAATAAATAAAAAATAGGATTAATTACAAAAATTCCTCTTGAATTATATTTTTATAACACTTTACCCCCCAAACTTCAAAACATAACATTTGTTCCCCATGAAGTATGAATTATTAATAAAAATGGTCCTTCTGTTAAATTTTGACGGCAAATTAACAAATAATTTTAAAATTAGGGATATTTTAGAAATCTTAGTTATAAAATCCACAAAAAAAATTAAAAACTATAATAAAAATAATCTTTATTGATGATCAAAAGCAAAAAAATTAAAAACATACTACTATCTATATCTTTATTTTTTTACATACCAAAATTTTCTTTAATTTTTTTCACAGTCAAAATGTATTTTTTGAAATTTTAAAAGGTATAAATACCAATAAAAACTTCAAAAATTTAAAAGAAATTTTATTAATACTGTTAGAGTTTTTTCTCTTTGAAAATTTTGTGTTATATTGAATAATCTTTATGTTATATTCTTTTTCATTTTACTAATATATATTAGTTTTAAAATTTCAAAATACTTTTTAAGTGTAAAAAAATATAATTTTGAAAAAAAAATGGTATATCAAAAAAGAAGGATTCTAATGGCATAATAGTTTTAATTGATTTTTTCTTATTTTTAATCATCAATAAAGATTATTTTTATTATAATTTCAATTTTTATGGTTATTTTTATAACCGGAATCACCCAAATATCCTTAACTTTATAATTATATGTCAATTTGCTATTAAAATTCTAACAAAAGGATCATTTATATTAACAGTTCATACTTTAAGGGGAACATATGTTACGTTTTGAAATTTGAGAGCAAAGTATTACAAAAGCTATAATTCGGGGGCAATTTGTAATTGATCCTAAAAAATAAAATACTTAAAAAAACTAAAAATAAAATAAAATACTAATTACACTTGTGTAAAAAGGAACCAATTGATAGTAAAAGAAAGAACTCACTTGTGTTTGGTGGTGGCCCTTGCAGCATTCCAAATATCTACTTCAATACTTATTCTTTTAAAATGGCTTTGAAATTGTTGTACATATGCTTTACATGGAATCAGTGTGAAGCATCTTCAAGCCCATCCTTGATGGACTCAATCAAACCCTTTTTACTTATTGAATATACAAGTAACAGAATGGTTGTTTACAATATACTCCAAGCCAATCTCAAATTTGACATCTACATAATAGATTGAAAGTATTGAATTTTTTCTTTTTTGATCACATTATTTTTTTTCCTCAATTTGTACCTTGTGCAAGTCATCTATTTCATCCTCATTCATATTATTTTTACCCTCATCTTTCTAAATATTTTTTCCCCAACCATTGTGCTTAACCACATGCAAATCAACCATGGAATTTCCATCAACAGTCCTAGCCATGTCTAAAACATCTTTGTCATAAGCAATAAGCACAAATCTAGCTTTGTTGTCTACTTATAGTAAAACTCCATTTTGCCCTTGTAACCCAACTGCATTGCCCAATCATTTAGCTCTATCAAACTAGCATAATTAGCATGTGTCCAATCTATTACACCTACCTAATAAGAAAGCTTTTCCATAGTGAAACTTGTCATGCCCTCACATTGTGCTCAATTAACTTCATATTTAAACAGACTTAAATAAAATAAAGAGGAGACAATCAGTAATTTAGTTTTTTTTCTCTTTTTTTTTATTTTTCTCAATTTAGGCTTTGTACAAATCATATGTATATTTTGAATATACTACTTGTACATTAACAAAATATTTATAACCATTTTCGTATGCAAAAATATAATTCTTGGGAATAACATGTAACTACAAAATTTCTCACTCTATAGGGCTTGATATATAAGATAATTTATTTAGATGTACAATGGGTACATGCTAATGGCTTTCTCTATCATATCACAAGTGACTAATTTTGATCATTTACCAGAGTCTAATATTACAAACTTTTCAATTTTTCTTTTTCATATGTTTTTTTTTTTTATTTTCAATCGTACTTGGTGACTTTCTTTAATAACGGGGACATCGAAGAATCATAAAAGTCCTATAGCCATTAGAAAAGCATATTCACTTGGAATATGCAAAAAATAATTAGAAAAAAATTGATGATCATCTTTTTTTTTTTTAATGATCTCATCATGATTGTTCATATAATTGCATTATTATTTAAGATTTATATCATAAAATATGTAAAACCATATAGGCAATTAAACAATATTAATTGCTCTTAAATTATTGGCTTAAAACATGCCAATGTAGTGTTTTCATGTCATAATAGTTGTTTAAAGTAATATCAAAGAATGTAACAACCATGCAAAAATAATAACTATAAATTTAGAAAAAACTTCCCAATAAGCATAAAGCTCTAATCACAAGCAAAAGTTATATGTCAATAATCCAACAAGAGAAAGAATATTTTCATGTTAAAATTTTAAAATAATGCAACTTATGGTATAGCAATTACGTGTAGTACACAAAGAATCATGTAGCCAAACAAAAATGTTAGTTCAATATAAAGAGAAATTAAAATAAAGATTTATACTTGCGATAAAAAAAAGAGCCAAAGATTTGAACACTCAAAAGAAAATAGTGAAAAATCAACCTTATCAATATACCAATTTCCCTTCATCATATGATAAAATGCTACAAGATAATTCACATATTGAAGTTAGAGTAAAGAGGTCCTTTGAGTCTTGTAAACCTTCAAATCTTTTTTACGGTTAGAAACTTACGCTGATAATTTGTTATGAAACAAATACAAAAGAAATAAATTGCGAAGCATAAATAAAATAGAAAATAGAGAGATGTAAGAGAAATAGAGAACAGCTTCCTTACTACTCATTATCTCATTAGGTACTAATACAAGCTTTCAAAAGTGAGATATATATATATATATATATGTATATCTATCATATTATATATATATATATAGGCCAATAATCACAAAATAAAAGATAAAAGAGACTAAAAACCATAAGTTACAATAATAAACTACTAGTAATAGAGTGTTAATTAGGACGTTATATAATCAAAGTGAAGATAATGCAATTCATGAAGGTATTTTAAATGTGAACATCCATGCATAATAAAAATAATTTATTCATAATATAATTAAATACTTTTGTCATTTTATACATAAACTTGAACATTGTTAAGCTCATAGGGTGTTGACTTAAATAATATGTCTACATGATATAGACCAATTTCTCTTTTTTCTTTTTTCTTTTTTTTTATTTGAAAACAATCGATTAAAAAAATGGGGTTAAAGGATTGGAAATCTGCATCTTATGGTGCAGTTAATAAATTCCAAAAGGTTACCAAATTAATCCTTACTAATTATTCTTTTGTTATTGAGTTTAACGATGAGTAAGGGTCATTCTTACATAGGATTGGTCTTAATTAACTAGTTATTAACTTTTTAATTAAATGAAGGGGGTTTTGAATTAATTAACTAAATTACTAAAAACAAATAAAACAAAATAAAGAAAAGCAAAGCAAAATTCACTATGTTGTAAACAATGATGATGAAACTAGTTAAAGGTTTATTCTCTATGCTAAACAATAACTATCCAATTAATCACTGAATGATTTTCAATCTTCAATCTAAATTATCAACCATAGATAACAATAAGTTCTGCTATTTTAATCTTTCGATACTACGTCATTAAATAAAAGCTTTCTATTTAATCTCTTTCTATTAGATAACCTAGAGCAAGTTCTCTAGATTCAATTCAATAAAAACATTAAGCTAAGTATAGGTTGATTTAAACAACAAACACACAAGCTCGGTTCATTCAAGATTATGTTTCACATCGCAATCACAAAAAAGCCTCTCGCAATTGTAGACTACAATTTGCAACTAATGATTAAATAATCAAGACAATTATAGATCAAGAATTCTAACTCACCAATAGATTAACTTCAAGTCCTATTTAGTTAGCCACTCAAACAGAACAAGAAAATAATCATAAGCAATAATAATGGAAGAACATAAAAAATTTCAATTGAAAAATTGGAAATAATAATTAAAGTATCAATTGCATTGTCATGTTTAGAGTTTTGAAATCACCCTTGACCACAAATAAATTTAGCCTAACATTTGAAAATAAAATCAAAGAAATAAAAACTAACGACATTAGGAGTTCAAGAGAATGGAGAAAAGGGAAGAAGAAAAATGGTCTTCAAGAATCTCTATGGAAACAATCTCTTCAAAGCCACCCTTCAATCTCTCTCCTCTCTATTCTTTTTCTTTCTTCTAGCTAAGAAAAACTAGTAAAAAGGTGTCTTATTGTGTTCTAAGATAATGTATTTATAGGCTTGCAAAATTAGGGTTGAAACAGAAAAGTTTGGAGCTCTTTGGACAACAAAAATCAGGTAACTATGCATGGTAGCGCGGCTTCAATTTTCTTGCACCGTGGTGCCCAAATTTTATGTGTTTTGGATCTCCAAACGAGGATTCTAGGGCCGCGATGCCCGACAAGAAGTAAAATATGGATATGTGTATTTTTATGCTTCAAGTGCTACCTTTCTTTTTCAATTTATTTCTTTGACTTCAAAAACACCAAAAAGCACAAAAGACATGTAAAAACAAAAGAAAACCAAGAAACTAACAAAACAAAAAACATAGGAAAAAATAATAAAAAAATATATGAAATTATGCGCTTATTAGAAGTTGCGTGTATATTTACTGCTAGATTATGTATGTAACTACACCCATTGATCTTTTAACTTATAGCTTTTTTTTAAAGGTTATAAATCCTATTTACTTTTTACCATTGACTTGTCAATTATTTTCTCAAATATCTAAATAAAGCTAATACTTAAAACAAATAAAGCTAATAAGGAATTGAAAAGAAAATGTCTTCTCTGTAAACCCTATGAGTAAATGAGGAATACAAAAACTTTTTGTGGTCACAACTCAACCATGAATGTAGAAGCAACAAAAAGGAAAAGGGTTTTTAAGTGGAAGAGTCAAGGTAAAAAGATGATTATTTCACCAATTTTCCTTTTTTTTTTTTTTTTGGGCTTGAAACCATCAATGTAAAACCAAAGATTCCTCGCTTTAAAAAAACAAAGACAAAAACAAAAACAAAAAAACAGAAAAACAAAAAATTCTGCTCTTTCAAACAAATTATTCCTTGTCATCTTCTTGGCCTCTCAAAATCATTAAGAAAACTCATATCTCTTGTAATCATCAAAAGGCAGTCTATATAATTCCAAAACTGGACTGCTATAGGATTATTTAGGAATCTTTTTCTCTCTCCCAACACAACACAGCCTCGCAAACCATGCCCACAACTTCAAAAGAAGAGTTCACTATTTGGGCACAACGAGAACCATAACGTCTAATTTTAATAGAGAAACCGAAAAGGGAAAGGAAAAGAAAAAAGAAACAAGAAACAAGAAACATCAGATTGCACTCACTTGGCTTACAATGCTAAATACTGTAGCGAAAAAACGCAAAGTGTGCAAGAAGAGTATTTAACTTTTCCCCTAAGCTCTAAATATCATCTAAACCAAAAATTAACGTAGTTTGAGTTCAAAGCTGTGCAATCTTTTCAATGGGAAAACATGAATACAAAATTCATGAAAAGACAGAATAGATTGTACTTGTCTCTGACTTTTGTTCTTAAAAACCTTTTCATTCATTATATTTTAAGTTTATTTAAATATTAATACATTACATTTTAGATTTATTCAAACATTATACTTTTGATTTTTTATTTTATCGAATATATATCTTTAGATTAGAAATAATACACAAATTTAACCTTCTTTCAATCAATCTTTAATTGACTTGAAAAGTACTAAAAAACCCTCAACTTGAAAATAAGAAAACTTTAACAACTTAAAAGAAAAACTTTATAATAAGGTTTTTTGCTTTAAAAATATATAAAATACCTTAAAAATGGGTTTTTTGAGTGTTTTTATTTTTGTTCTCTTCTTGCTTTTTGAAAGTTTTAATTTTTCTCTCTTTTACATAAAATAATTTGGTCATTTTAAATGTCAAATTTAACCATTGACTGAAGTAAGGTATAAATTTATGTGTTTAATCTAATCTGAAGATATATATTCGATAAGATCAAAAAACAGAAGGCAAAGTTCTAGAATTAAGCAATTAACCTAAAACAGAAAGTATACAAAGATAAATATTCCTTCTGAAAGTAACTCTATCAATCCTAGCATTATACAGTGCTATGACTTGTCGAAAATTTAACTGGAACTTGATAAGACACAACACTGCCTAACACTAGTTTTCAGCTGCCGCTTGGATTTTATGCCGATGCTTAAAAATTCATATGGCGCAGCCACTGCCACGACCGCTAACCTTCCAACAAAACTCAGATGCTGCTCTATATTACTTTGTGATATTTAGGCTGAAATTATACCGCATTGTGGTGAATGTTTATACTTTGCTCATTGTTTCACTGTGTGTTTTCCTTATCCACTCCAAAATCTCCCAACAATCTTCACGTCTTACAAAATGCCTGCTGATATAAACAGAACTTTAAATAACCAGAAATGTAAAAGAACTATGGAATAAATAAGTTCCCCACATCCCGGAACTCGTACCTGTTTCTAGTTCGATAGGCTTTTAGTTCAGAGGCTTCACGGTAATTTGTGTTTTTCCTCATTTTTAACCATTCAGGTACTACAACAGTTTCGCTTTTGTCATGGTATGCATTATAAATAAAGTTAAGAACCTTATCCTGCACAAAAAGATGGATGGTAATGATTTGAATCAGCAATTAATTATCAAGTATAGCTCTAAAAATCGAATTTTAGTCGAAAGTTAAAACAATGCATGCATAATTCTACATTAGCATGTTCTTACAATATCATTGCATATGACAAATAAAGCGCACGAAGAGAGGATGGGGGAAAAGCGACTAAGCATACGAGTGTTGAAAAAAAAAAAAAAATAATGACATACCATTGGTTTGGAAGCATCCAGCCAGTGATATATTTTCTCGTTACGAAACCAAGTCAACTGCCGTTTTGCAAAATTTCTGCAGAGATTGCAGCTAGCAAACATTAAACAAATGCACGAGTAATCAAACTTATATGCAACACAAACTTTTATCCTCCACGATGCAAGCTGAGCTGAATTATGTGATAAAAGGATTGAATTATAAAGCTAATGCAATCACCACTAAGTTTCTAAGGGACCAAAGGCAAAACTTTTGTGTCATGAAACAACTACTCCACCTAAGAAACTAAACAAAAAATATCCATGCTCAAAATGCATTCAAGTGTGCGATAAGAATAATATGGACAACTCTGAAAGAGATGCTGCTTTACCTAGATGCTTTCTGAAATTCAGATAAGAAAGAATAAAACTCTCCAGGAGAACTCTCACCACCTTGTTCCCTACACGTTAATAAATACTCCATGGCCTGAAATTGGAAAAATCACATGAACCAAATGTGTCTGACCCTTACTGTTTACATCATAAAGAAAATTATACTGGCATATTAAATATAAAAAGTAGAAGATCAAGTTGTTCTAACCAAACAAGAATTATTGGGATAAAATATATCGAAGGCATACTTGTCTATAACCAATTGCTCGGGTAGCTGAATTCGAATTTGGAAGAAGGCCTATATCAAGAAGCCATCTAGCCTCAGTCAAAATGCCATCATCTCCTGCAGTCAAAGGAAACAAAAGGGGTAATTTTATTTTATTTTATTTATTTATTTATTATTTTTTTTTTTTTGTGGTCAAGTAACAAAGATGCAGCGTAGTATTCAACGCATCACATATATTAAAACACAAAGTGAAAAGGTATTTATGTCCCTAAAATTGATCTTCGTAGTAAATTATCATACAATTATTATTTTCCCACCAAATTCTTTCATAAACTAAACATTGAGTAAACAATAGGAGTAACAGGAAATTTAAATAACCATCTGAAAACGAACTATAAAAAGGAATACATTCATATCTCTTTAAAGAAGCATTAATTTAATAGTAAAAAATGAAATAAATAAATGGACCCTCAGTTAAAATTTAGCCGACTTTGAAAGAGGCTCATTATATAAATTTAGATCATCAGCTTATTTAAAACAACCAGAGCAAATGAAGGTTGTGCAAAGCAAAAAAGTAACAAGGATGTATATTAGTATGACTCACCTAACAGCATGTCCTCACAACGATAATCAATTGATTTATAGAGTTCAAGCCTTTGGCTGGAGAGAAAAAAACAAATGAAGTCATAATCCAATTCCTTGGATTTTATATCCCCCGCTACATCAACAGAAGAGTTGATGTCATGAAAGCCATTTATTGAGGTAGAATCACGTTGTGTCTTGAAAGAATCATAGGGTACTTGAAATGCAGATGGAGGTGATCCACTGGACTGTCCTTCCACAGAGAATGAACAAAGTCAGATAGATAAAATGATTTTCATATATTTATAGATGGCAGACCAAAAAAAAAAAAGATGAGACTCAAATGGTATAAGTAAATTCTTGATAAAAGCATGGTATACCCAACTCAATGCCAACTTTAACGGTTATGGGAAGAAATGAGAGATACAAAAGATATAGTGGAAGGCACAAGCAAAAGAAGCGCACCAAGTTTTGCAAATAACCACAAGGGCAAACAAAGGGCAAGCTAACCTTAATGATCTCAAGGCTGCGTCGAAGCCGGTACCAGTCATTGGCAGCCAAAAATTGGGCCTTAGGGTCACCTGCTTTGACAACCAACTGAACTGCTGCATCCCAGTCTTCATTTTTCTGTAAATCTGCTAGCTCTGAATACACTTCGGCAGCCACGTCATGAGATGCTTTGGGGACATCAGGTTTTCCATATATGAACCTTTCAACAAGAAACAAAACTGTCTTGATTCAGCTAAAAAAAAACTGATGTTCTTGCTGCTTTAAAGTGAAATGACGGCATTATTTATAAGAGTTTTATAAGTTAAGACGTAATGAATTCAATTAACAACCTGAAAATGACACCAATGTAGCTTTAAACAGAAGCTGTGCCATATTAAAACGACGGATCCAAAATTCCCAAAGCTGTTTTTTGTATTGCAGCTAGGTCTTCATGTTTCTAAAAATTTAAATTCTAGTATCTTATCTTTTTCTTATGCCAGAATTAATGGTCCTAAACTTAATTAATGTCTCTAGTTAAATAAGAAAGTACAGAAAGACCATTAGCACTCAGATTTAAGGATTTGGTATTCATATTCAGCTTTGGACAAGCAAAAGACACACAAATTCCCCCAGAAGATATTATTTTGAGAGACAGAGGACTACATACAAAAAGAGACAATTCATGTGTTAGATGTTCTAAGAAAAAATTTAAAGTGAAAGGTAAAAACTTGAATGTATTTGGAGAAAAGGGTATACAGACAAACGTACCATCTCAAGTACAGACCAGTCCCACCAGTAACTACGGGAACACGACCACTATCAAGAATAGATCTTGTAACTTGTCTTGCATCCTCAAAAAATTGTCCAACCGAATACTCTAGAGAAGAAAATATACATTTTGAATTGGAACAACAGAAACACTAAAAAAACTAGCAGTTCAAAGTTCAATATTATCCAGGAGATCCATTATTCCGTCACGGCGACCAAATAGGAATGAATGAACATCATGTCCAAAGATTCATGCAACATGCCATATCTTAAATTAGTAGGTTCTACAACAGACCTTCAGACGGGTGCAATATGTCAATGAGATGATGGGGCACCAACTGAAACAAAAAGACCAAAAATGTTCGCTAATCACAAAACTTACATCTAACAATAATTGTAGAGCAATTTCAAGGTCAATACCAATATCACCGAAGCATAGGCTAAATATATGACAAAATCTCAATTAGACAAGAACCTTTCGATCACTTGGGGAAGGCTTGGCAGATCCAACATCAAGACCACGATACACCTGTGACAAAGAAAATGTAATTCATGCTCTTACACTTGCCCAATATCTAACATTTTCATTTTCAAAATACCAGTCATTCCTTTTTTGATAAAACATACAGAAGCATAACTCATGAAACCCAAGGGCCTTCAGAAGGAGCAGGTAACATCACGGCACCCCATAAGTGATCTTATTGTATTTGAGTAAAATAAATAAGACGATTTAAAAACCGGCCAAAAAAAAAAAAGAATTTCTATAAGTGAATTGAACTTGTCAACCCAGCTATAATTTTCATGTCCCTCCTTAAA
Organism: Artocarpus hirsutus; assembly: GCA_946598075.1. Lineage (NCBI taxonomy): Eukaryota > Viridiplantae > Streptophyta > Magnoliopsida > Rosales > Moraceae > Artocarpus > Artocarpus hirsutus. Next base: position 21,256 of record CAMOHE010024870.1, read on the forward strand.
GAGAAGGGTATTCAACAGTTTTTTTTTCCTTTTTTTTTTTTTTGGTTAACTCCCTTAACTCTTGTCAGCAGTGAATTTAGGTGCTCTATTCCGTGTAAAACTAAACTAAGAAAAAGGTTGAACTTTTACTTGACGAATGAAAAATTTAACTTAATTTAATCCAACATTTTTGGGCTATACTTGCCAAACAAATAAATCACGGCCTTCTTTGTTCTTGTTGTTTTCCTACACTACATTCTCAACCAAAAATAAATAAATGAATAAAGTTTCTAGGAAAACGCTCTATCACTGCAACTTTCACTCTTATTTTCTCGGACACCAAACAGAAGAGAAAAGAAAAAATAACGTGAGCAAAACCTGGACGGAGTCGGCGCTGATGATTTCACCATTGAGGCGCTTGGCGAGCTCCAAAGCGAGTCTGGTTTTGCCGGCGCCGGTGGGCCCAGATATCACAACCACCTTCTCCTTCTCCTTTCTTGTGGGGCCCGCAGCAAAGCAATGAGTGGCCAACTGCCTCCGGCTCGGGCCAAGCTTCAGCGACGACCTGCGCGGGAAGCACAGGCTGCACGTGCGGACGCCGCCGCACGCTGCCGCGCTAATTATCATTTCTAGACAGAGAACGAGAGGAGAAAGAGTTGTAGTATTGAAATGGATTGTGTACTTTTGTTCTGGTGTTTCGACTCGAACCGCAAAAGCGGTTGGGTATGTACCATAGATTTTTAGATTTTTAGATTTTTTTTTTTTTTTTTTTGGCCTTAAGATTTTACAAGAGAATTCCCTGCTAGAATTTAAAAGGGTTTTTAGCACAATTCCCCCTAAACTTGTAGAGATTTAGTAAATTGCTTGTTGAATTTTTAATTTTGGCAACCACTTTCTAAACTTGCTTAAATGTTGCAATTAACCCTGTGAGTAAATTGTTACCTTATTCCCTAACCGTTCACAAAATTGTTATTTTGGTCCTCAATTTTTTTTGAACCAACCCCTACCTTTTATTTTAATTGTTGAAGGACCATTTTAAAGATCAAACCGTTAAATTTGACTATTAAAAATTGTTAGATATTATTTTTAATTAAAATTACTAAATTATCCTTCAAAATAATGGATGTATTAAAAACTTAAAGGTAAATCACATCTATTGATTTAAAAATACTAAATCATAGCTATTGGTTTAATGTTTACCCCAAAAAATTCAAAATCAACCAAAAAAAAAAAAGAAAAAGAAAACCAAAAAAAAAAAAAAAACAACAACAAGCACCTTCTCGTCGCCCATCCCTGCTAACCACCCCCCCTCGCACCGACGACCCCACCTTCACGTGCATCCACCTCAACCCTAACCGGTGACTCCTAAACCCCCACCACGTCACCCCTACTTGAAACGTGACCCACAATCGAAGACTCACATATCACGACCCACTACAATCATTTGACAACAGAGACAACCTAGGCATTGTCGTCTTGTCGCATACCCAAGCGCCAACATTGCTACAATTCCCATCGCGACCCCTCTATGAAAGATCGAGACCTACCGCGAAATGTGACCCATAGTCGAAGACCCACATATCGTGACCTACTATAATCCTTCGAAGATGGAGACGACCCAGGCGTCACCATCTTATCACATATCCACGTGCCACCATCCCATTACAAACCTTTTGTCGTTGAGGGCAATTCTGATAGAGGGGACGGGGAGAAGGAGAGGGGAAAACGAGGCCTTCCCTATTCTTTTTTCTAATTTGTATTAGTATTTTTTATTATTTTTATTCTCTTTAAGTTTTAATTTTAATTTCTTAAAAATGTTAAGTAATTTACTAAAATGCCCTTACTAAAGACATCATGTACAGCTCACATGACACAAAAGTTAACGAAGGTTAGTTAAAATGGTCCCCAAAAACTAAAATAAAAGGTTAAGGTCATTTAAATAAAAAAAATTGGGGACAAAAATAATACGTTCATAAAAAGTTAACGACTAACGTAGCAATTTACCCTAACCCTATTTCACAACTGTCTTTTTACAAAACTAACTAAAGTGAACATGTGCCAGTCATGGGAGGAACTAGGGGTTTTGTAGGTTGAAGACATAGGACAAAGGCTTGTTGGTTATGATGGTGGACAACAATGGAACAAAGCAAATGGTCAAACTTTGTAAGAAGGGCACAAAGCAACCAAAATATCATTTGTTCTTTGCCTTTTCCTATTTTCCCCCTTGTTGGGGGGTGTCCTCAAAATAGTACAACAAGCACTGCCCAAGATGCATGTCGAGCAACTGCTCCATGGCTCAAGCAGTTGCATCCTCTACCCCCGTGGTGGTCGACGTCCGTGCTGATCAAGGCCTAGTCCAACCATACTGATCAGAATACGGGAAGCACCCTCCACGGAGCTGGCAGGATGGCCAGAGACCAATCCTTCTAAGCATATTAACACTTCCTCAAACTGGAGTGAATAACATGCCAAAGATTATCACATGGAACTACCTCAACTCTCTAATGGGCAGTCCTTTTTACCAAGAGATCACGACACTTATCATCAGCCACTTCTACTTTGCCTAGGGATGGGGCAATATCGCCTCACATCTGGTTCGAATCAAACACTATAAATAGGAGTATTAACTTCATTTCAAAGGTAAGTGGACTTTGTTACCTAACCTTGCCTCTCTCCACCTAGCTTACATTGATCACCTTGATCAGGTACCAAATTTGAGTGTTGGAATGCCCTTTGATAACACGTAAAAATGTACATGTTTATGAGTTTGAAATAATTTGATTATTTTATTTGTTATTGAAACCTCTAATTATGCATTTTTACATGTTTTTAGTACTTTAGTGTGATTTCTATAAAATATGTTTAATTTTATTTTTTATTGTTTAATTATATTTTTGGTAATTTTTAGAAACATTTTTAAGTATTAATTATTTTATATTTTTGTAAAATATATTTTAAAACCATACGTTTAATTGAGTTTTATTTTGATTTTAATTTTTATGTTTATCTTTATTTTTATTTTGTGCTCTTAGTTTTAATTTATTTTTGTGTTAAAAATGTGTTTAATAATATCTACTTACTCTTAGTAATTTTCGTTTAGTAAAATAATTATTTTCTTTGGGTTTATTTATAAAGATTGGTGGAAGAAGGGCGCAAATAGAAGAAAAAGTGCAAAGAATCATTGAATTCTAGCGAAAGAATTAATTTTTGAAAGTTTTAGGTAAGCACTTTTGAGCTATAAAAAGTTGAGACAAGATGCCTGTTAAGCTGCGCCGAGCTACACCCCCTGATGTCCTAAAGCCAAGTCACGTTGGAGCCACCTAAGCCAAGCCAGGACATGTGGGGCCCTTGTCACAAGGGCTACTTTGCCTCCTTGGATCTGGTGGAACCACCTCGACTTCCATCCATCATCTAAGCCATTCATTGGCCTTAGGAGACTAGATCCAATAGCCACGTCAGCTCCAACCCACTAGCCGTACAATTAAATCAAAATCCATGCAACCAGCGCCTAGATTCGCTCTGTCTTGCCTTCCCATAGGCTGCGAAGCACTGGATTTCAACCACAACTCTACATACAAACTGGATGCAACCAAAGGAAGGAAAAGAAAAAAAAAAGAAAATAATAAATATGTATGTATTGAAACCAATACTCAACGGACAATACGAAAGGAAGAAAAGAGAATATATATATATATATATATATATCTATATATAGATATATAATTGCATCGAAGTTGAATCCAGAGCCAAATCATGCAGCCACTCCTAGCGACAACTTGAGGCCAAATAATTGACCCACTCCTTCAGAAACTACAGTACACTTGTGTTCTTTTAGATAGAAACTTCTACAAAGAATCCATGGGTTTAACTATAGAAAGGTGGTAGCTCTTTAGATCAAATCATTAATTTGTTTACCAGTTTTTTATTTAGAAAGTTAATAAACACTTAGAATTTTAAGAGAAAAATAAAGAAAAATTAAAAGAGGAGGAGGAATCTAAGGATTTTTATACAAGAAAATTCTTAAAAATCGCCACTATTAATCAAATTTTGCCAATCTTCTAAGCTGCAAATGTTATTAGTTTTTATGTTTTGTTATTTTTTTTCAATTATGCCTAGCTCAATTTATTTATTTTTCAATTATGTCTAGCTAAGTTTATTTGTAATTAAAGGTGATTTCAAAGCCTTAGGCATAATTATGTAAATATTTATATGAATTATTTTTCAAGTTTTCAATTAAGATTGTTTATGTTTCACTGTAATTAATGCCTATGATGATGATGATGATGGAAAATGAAGAAAATAGGGTTTTTGTGTTAAAAATGAAAAGATTGTTAAACTTAGTTAAAATATAAAGTTTAACTAGTTTTGAGGATTAGGGCCTTAGAGGCCAATGTTCTAAACAAAGCATAGGATCTACCAAAACAGAAAGGGTAACAGTTTTTATAAACAAAGTTTTATGAAATTTTGAGAGGACTAATTTGTAAAAATTCAACAAAATTGAAAATGACAGAAAACTTCATTGTATAGTTGGAATTTTTGGAAAGTTAAAACAAAAAAATTCTAGAACTCATTGAAACTGTTAAGTCATTTGGATGGTTTGGAAAAATTTTCCATGGTTTGTGAGTTATAAATTTTACGAGATTTTAAGCACAAAATTTTGTAAAATAAGAAAATGTTATAAAATGGTTTTGATTAGGCCAAAGAGTTTAAGGAAGTTTTAATTATTGTGAAAAACTGAATGTTTTAGTATAAAATAGTTATTTTTGGTCTCGGGGGCAAAAATGTCAAGATTTTTATGTTTTGTGTCAAAACTGTAAAGTCGTGTGAAATTAGATTTTCCCCTAGAAAATGTTGGTTTCTTGCACTACTATGTTCAGTAAAGAACCACAGATTTCAAGTTTGAAAGGATTAAGAGTTTTTACTAAGAAAAGAAAAAAAGACGCCAAGGGCGTAATTGTAAAGAATTTCAAGTTAGGGTCGAAACAGTAAAGTTTTTACAAAACAGATTTTAGCAAAAGTAAAATTGTTGTTTTGTTTTCCAAAATGTTACGAGAAGTAAAGAAATATAAGTATTGTTTAGAACAAATTCTGGAAGTTTTCTAAGGCCGTCTAGAGCAAAATGGTCATTTTTCATTAAAAAAGAAGAAGCAAAAACAGACCCTGAAATGCTCAAACTAGAATAATACCTCATAAGCGGGAAATTTTCCATACCCATAAGTAACAGAATGGTGAAGTAAAATGGAAAGTTTAGTAAAGTTACGAGACTCATATAAATCCTGTTAAGGGTAAAATTATCTTTTTTAAAAGGAAACTGCTAAAACGGAGCCAAGCACTCTAAATTAGCAAAACACCCTTAGATGAAAAATGTTTCATATTATGTTAAGTAACAAAGCCATCTAGTAAGATGAGGAATTCGTTCAAGGAACGCTCAAGTTAAGTATAAAGAATGAGCCGGTTAAGCAATTAAGAAGTAACCGATAGGAAATAAAGCTAAGAAAAAGCAATGAATGGTTAGTGTCTAAGTTTCATTATCAATTGAGTAGATTTGTAATAAGAAAAGACAGCTAATAGTCTAGTGTCATTTGAAACAAGACACAAAAGCCAACTAATAAAAGGGAACGAAATAGAAACGTTAGAGCATTGCTCAAGTAAGTCTCAAATCTCACATATGGCATGAAGAAAATGATTTTCAAATACTTTATATATGTTTGCAAAATGTATTTGCAATTGTTATACAAGTTGTTTTTGAAGAATGTTTGCCTATGTTATGCATCATGTTTTAAAGTATAAGTCATGATTTGCAATGTACTTGCAATTCCTATGTTTAATGTTTTAATACTAAGTTATAGCACATGGTAAATGCATTTGATATGCTCACTAAAGATATAAGAAAGTAAATCAAAGAAACTAATTAAGTATCATACTATTCTTCTTGATGTGAGGTACCTAAGTTATGTTAAAGTTATGGCCTCGTTGTTCGATGGTATTAAGCCTTTTATAAGGGAAGCATTATGTTATTTTAAAGTCGTGATCTCATGATTGATGATGTTGGTGTGAACACTAAAGAGTGCAAGATAAAGTAAGATAAGAACGATGATAAAAGTTTACGTAAGTTATGAATGATCATAAAAAGGTCATAAAAAGATGTTCATAAATGAGCATAAGTGGTATCATGTATAATGATCTTGTTTTCATTCCTTTCCATGATATGCTTATGAGATATGTTTATGAAAAATGTCTTGAGAAGTGTTTTATTAGAAATGTTCATGAAAAACATTTTTTGGAACATGTTTTCAAGAAAAAGTTTATGAAGAAAGTTTTATAAGAAAAGTTTCGGAGTAATATTTAAGTAGAAAGTTTTATGAATATTGATTTGTGACATTATGTTTGAACTTACTTAATGAAAGCTCATCATAAGGTCATTCATACTGTAGGTAGTTCTACTAACCTTTTTGTAGATAAAACTATTTTTGAAAATGTTGAGTATGTGATACAATGTAAAAGAAAGTTTGTTTATGTATACATTATTATTAAGAGGCGTTTTAGTATGTATGTTTGCTATACTATTGGAAAAAAAAGTATTTTTGAACTCTTCATAAGTACGTAAGTAAGAAAAAGTGTTTTAGCATAGCCTGTAATAAGGCGGGTTGTGACAGTTGGTATCAGAGCGGGTATCTTGCCATCCAACTGCACATTGCCACATGCTCTTATGCCACAGCTCAATTAAGATATTTTGATTTTTAATTTAAGAATATTAAAATATGATTTTATGTGAGAATGTGATGTTAATTAAAATAAATATAGTTCATGGCGGAATCGCATAATAACCTCAATGTGGAAGCTGATCAAAGAGCTAGCATAGTCTTCCAAGAGATGATACCCCTACACTACTACAGCAGCCGATGGCCGATGGCGTTGACCTAGTGGCTTCACGATATAGAGGTGATTTTTGAGACATGTTATGTAACACCCGTCGATTTTCATGTAATAATTTATGTCAAATGTCTAATGACGATAAGTAATCATTTTATGATATGTGTTATGATATATGATATAATGGTGCTAACCATTTTATTTTAAGTGTTATGGCAGGTGATGCTTACGTGGAATTGATGTGCTCAAGTGTTCATGTTATTAATGTTATATGTTTAATCATATTTTTATGATAACTAATGTTTTGAATGATTTTTGTATGTTAGGGCAGATCGACAGGCCAGACCATTTAGTTCGGCAGGCCGAAATGACCCCTCTCAGAACGGCAAGCCGATGGTATATCGTCGGCAGGCTGGACTTCAGGAATTGACAGGCCGAAGAGAGACATCGACAGGCCGATGACAGCTGATGAGCAGTCAGCAAAAATTCTACAAAATTTGTGATAAGGTTGATTATGTGATTTGATGATTTATTTTGATTAATTGACATATTTTTGGAATGATTTCTTTAATTTTGGTAAAGAAGCAATTGACTTTTGATTGATTTGAATTAATTGATAAGTTTTTCCATTTTTAAAGAGGCAAAATATGGTAATTGTTACAAAATTGATGACCTTCCGTTATTGCTTTCCATTCTCCACGCTAATTAGCCTAATAATAGTCAGAAAATTTCTGAAATATCTCTCACTTTTTTACGTCATTTTCATTTTCATATAAATACTCTCTCTCTCTCTCATGTTTTCTCTCTCATTTTCTCTCTTCTTATCACATTTCTTCCCTTCTCCTTCCTCTCGAATTCCCTGCTAATATTTGAAAGAAATATTGAAATTTCGTTGGGGTAAATTCAAGGAAGCATGGGAAGAATTTGTTTTAAGGTAAGAATTTATTTATTTTTTGGTATTTCTAAAATTGTATTTCTTCTCTATAATCCAACTGCTATAACTCTTTCTAGGCATGTCATTTTGCTCTGAAATTTTTATATGTTGTTCATGTATGTGCTATGTGTTAACCCTCAAAATTTCACCTCAATTGGATTTTTCTATGAAAAGTTATGAATTTTCTTCTCTCCGTCACACATAATAAATTATTGCTGATCGGTTGTATTGCACATATATATGGGTGTTGTTCTTAATGCTAATGAATGTTGCTGTACACAAAGTTTGGTAAATATGTTCATGTTTATGATAAATTATGGACTGGAAAGTTTGGTAATGATTTGATCAATATTTTATATGTTATGGAATTTTTTATGGATGCTAGGTATTTTAACTGTTTTAATAGTAAATGGTTGAACTTTTATTGTGTGACATTTTTTTTATGAATTAAATGATTTTATTTGGTGATGAGAATTTTGGTACTACTGTAATTATATGTTAATATGATGTCATATGAATATTTAGGTTTAAATACATTTATTTTAATTGTTTAAGAATAATTATTGCATGTAATTCATTGACTGAATTGTTTATGGTTATTTTTGTCTATGAATTCAAACACCCGTTTTGGATTGTACAAAATTTATTTTAAGGTAATTTTTGGCTATGATGAAGTTCTTAGTGTTTATTGCATGCAGGATTTTTATGGATTTATTTTGGGAGGTGAATAATTTATTATGTGAATGTTTGTAGGGAACGCTCACTGAATTGTTTGGTTGGCAGATTCTGTATTATATATTATGTGATTTATTTAAATTATTAAATGAAATTTTTATGACTAAAGAAAAATCATGGTGATAGGTTTATGTGTTATCTTTATTCCTGCCAAATTTGGTAATCAAATTATATGTGAATGTAAAGTTATTAATTTTTAAATTTATGAAGGTCAGAAATATAAGTGTGTTGAAAGTGTTGTTTTGATGTTTTATGGTTAATGAAAAATGTAGTATGAATTGTCATGTTTCAAGAGATGAATGTATGTATGATGTTATATGAAATGGATGTTATGTTGTGGTAATTAATTCATTGAAAATAAATGTTAATTGCCATTTTATGAATGTATGACATGAACACAATATGAAGTGAGCACATCGAGACCGCGGCGTCGTCACCTACAAAAG
>CAMOHE010024871.1:0-27498 GCA_946598075.1 Artocarpus hirsutus
GGGCTAGGAAATTTAAAAAGGCCCATCGATGGCCAAAATGTCATTTTTTGTAAAATGACTCAAACAGACTCGAAACGTCCAAAATAGGAAAAATGTTCTTATTAAGAATTTTTCCCCTTTCGTTAGAAACAATGAGGTAGAATGAACCAAGAAGGATCAAACCCTTAATAATTGGAGTTGTAAATTGAATAGTAACTTGATCTAGAAATTGATAAGTACATTTTATTGACATATAGATAAATAGTAATAATTTGGCTAATGATGATATAATTGGCCAAATAGGACACTAGATGACTAACAGAAGAACCCGAAGTCGGTCTACACTGTAGCATATATAAGTAAGTTCAAATCCCACCTATAGTATGGGATGGAGGGTTTTCAGGTACAGTGAATATATACAAATGTAACTGTGTATATTATAAAGTTTAGGAAGTGTATATGAATTGCACTTAATATGTTAGTATATCGTCATGCATGGTCTGATAACCTTAATAAATGGACTGGTAAATGAATCACTAGAGAAAGCAAAGTGTCGTACCAACTCTCAACTCAAGGGGAGTTTTAAGTTATGTTTTGGTCTCGGTGTTACGATGACCCATGTACGCATATGGTACGAATACTCAGGCCCTAATAAAGATTGAAAGATAAAAAGAATAATGAATGTCCATAAGCTAGCATAAATGGATCATGCATATAAGTAGGTTATGCATGTGGGCTATGTTTGGACTTACTAAGCATTAGCTCACCTAGTTATTTCATGCTATAGGTATTTCAGCTAAAAGGTCAAAATAGATCCAATGATAAGTATTAATTGTAAAGTTATAATATGGTACTAGTAAGGCAAAACTCTTTTGAGAAATGTTATGTTAAGTATATATATAATTATATAAAAAAAGGTTTGTATATGCATGTGTGTTTTATTATTATTTAAAAAATTTTAATATTTCTAAATTTCCATGGCTATGTAAGTAAGTAAAGTGTTAAGGTATGGCCCAAAAGATGGTGGGTTGTCACAGAAAATGACAAAGGTTACGTTAAGGTCGAGGCATGAATCCGAGGAGACGACATCAGTGTCTTACAAGTGCTCTCAGGTGGAACAACGTTCATGTTATCACCTATTTTTGAAAAAACCAAAGTCCAAGTCTTAGAATTTATACCAATGATAAATTCACATTTTTTTAATTAATTAAGATTGGTTGCAATTAAATTGCCAAAAGTACAACCATATGTAACAATATTACCAAACATTTAAAACTGAACAAAAATAGCTATATACAATAAAAGACAAGTCCATGCAAACTGAATGGAAGAATAGCAAAAGTCCAAATAGTTGATCTAAAATAAAGGAATGGCAAGTAAATGTAAAATTAAAACATACATGTAAAGTAAGTTATATAAAAAAGGTAGTAATATAGTAGCCTAAATCATCAAGTTAATTAGAAACTAAAACATTTTTTTATTTGGCAAAACGAAAAGGCAACACAGAATAAGAGTCTAAAGTAGACGTGCACCATAATTTTATATAACATGCAACAAAAAGTTCAAACGTTCCGCAAGCATAAATACATACGAATGTATATTACAAGCAAAATAAAAAGTCTAACAAGTAGATAATTTCAAACAATCATATATAAAAAAAACATATATTTAACGAGAATCAGTAAACCCATAGTAGTAAAATATTAAATAGAAGAGCATTAAGCAGAACGTTTATAAACCAAATATTAATAGTTATGTTTCAAACGAATTTTCTCCAATCTAGCAAACCTATCTGTCTCTTAAAGGAAGTCTATTTTAAGATTGTTTGCAAAATATTGGAGGTACAAGGAATAAGTACAATATAAAGGAAAGAATGTTTGAATGAAATTAGTAATAAAATATTACAACAAAATTCAACCTTCAAACCGAATCTCAATTGGAACGAAAATAGTAGTCGAGGCATGATTGAACACCGCCTCCGATCAACTTCAAACAACGTCTTCCTTTGTCACAAAAACAAACATCTATGACAACAGTAGACAAGACTCGAAAAAGAAGAGAGCAAGAAGACTCGAAAACAAGAGGAAAGCTTTATGTTATTTTTGTGTGCAATTTCATGGGTGGCCAGATGTAGAGAAAGACCCTAGTACTTATACATGTCAGGGGATGTCAAGCTTTAATGTCTAACCAATGTGGGACTCCACATTTAAGTTTTTTCTAACAAAATCTCAATGTCAATTAGCACACTTTGAGCATCAATTTCTCATTTACCCAATTTCCATTTTGAGCATATAAATATGTAATTTCGATCTCCTCGCGATGAAGAGCGCAAATCCATCAAGATCCATCAATTTTACAAGGTAGGTTCCGCAAAAAATTAGGTCTCAAAATGGTTATCAACCACTTTTTCCAATAGAACACTACGGATGATGTACTTTAGGTGCTAGGAACGGTATTTCCATTTATGCCATGATGGTTTTCGAAAACAATTTTCAGAAAATATAGCAGAAATGTGGTTATGGTATGGATTGTGCATAATAAAAATTTTTCTCAAAATTTTTGTAAAGCATTATAGATTATAGTAAATTTACAAATAAATAAATATATATCAAATACATTGCTTATCAGAATGAATGAAGATGAACCGAAAATAAAAGGATTGTAATGGACTTTCTGTATTAACGAAACTACTATCTTTCTCGCTAGTCATCGCAACCGGATGGACGAGCAGGTGGGCATTAATGAAATATAGTTTTTAATGACCACTCTACTAACTTTTAGTTTCCTGCTATCAACACATGAGCAAAACAGGACTTGGCATAGAAGAACTCTACTTCTCTTTCTTTCTCTCTTTTTACACGCATATGTGAAGTAGTTCTGCAGAGTACTCTTAGTCTCTGCAAGATTCACAAGTATTATACTAATAAATAGAGGATGCCTCTATTAATAGAGAATAAGAGAGCTAATTAATTTTATAAAGTCTTCTTATTTTAATTTATATCAAATATTTAATTAAAATAGAGGACACAATTTTCCCTTTCCTAGTACTGTGATAGGCGCCACACAGAGAGAGATTCTCTGTGCATGTAGTGCCATTTCTCACACATTGCAGATGAGAATATTGCTCATTGCCCAATCTCATTTATTTCCTTTTTAAACTTTTTATATTTGAATTAAATCACATTTATTTAATATTAGAAATACTAAATATGGAAACTTTATAAACAAGTTTTAATGTACACAAAGGGCTTTCCCTTGATAGCATAGGCACCACACACAATGAGATCCTCCCACTATGTGCGCCACCCACACAGTGGGACCCACCCACTATATGTCTTCTAAAATTAATTATTTTATTTTATTTTTTTGAATAATCTAATTATTTAATAAATATAAATTAATTCACAATTAATTTATTTTTGAATGATATTTAATTTAGAATTCTATAATGCTAAATTAATATTTAAACCAATAATTCTATTTGTCTAAACAATGTTTTCAAGGATGGTAAGGGGACTAATAAACTTATAGTTTCAAGCTCCAATAAAACCAATATCTTTATTAAACCCTTTAATTAATATATTACCCTTTTATTAATTCCAATATAACTCCACTAAATACTTAGGATTATACTCTTGAAATTATAGATATTTAATTACTCATTCTTATAGTCATTTATTTAATATAGTCTTTCATATAAGTAAATCCTCCATAAATAATTCATTATTAGAGCTAGGTAATATCCGTTAATCTCTCTTAATACTTCTTTATCCTTGAGTGTCATTGATCTTTTAATGAATCATAAATTCATGAACTTAATATTGAGCGCTCTTATTATTTAAGCCTCAAATCACTCATCAAGAGAATTATTTATCTGATTCTTGTTAGAGAAGTAATCGATTCCATCTTATAATATTCATATTCTCGGCTACTTATGTTGACATACCTCCAAAATACAAAGAATAATATTTGATTCTCAAATCCGTACTGAGTAAATCAAAAGATATAAATCTATAAATAAGGGTCTATTAATAACTTAGAATTAAGATAATCTTATGTATGACTATCGGTCGATGAGATTAGAACTTGTTATATTTAATGGAAATTATTAATAAGATTTGATTTTCAAATCTGTACCAAGTAAATCAAAAAGACATATATCCATAAATAAGAGTCTATTAATAACTCATGACCAAGATTATCTTATTTATGACCATTGGTCGATAAGATTAGAACTTACAATATTTAATAGAAATTATTAGCCATTTATATCTCATCATGTTCCGATCGTACATAATCTCATTATGTACAATGCACTCATTTAATGGCTTACTACATTAACGGTTCAGATAAGACCATTCTGTTTTTAATAGAAATGACCTGCACTAGTGACGATAAATTAAAAATTCCATACTTTAATTACTATATTGACCATTTTAAGGATGATAATTAAAATTTATTACGTTACTAACCTGCACTAGTGTCGGTAGTTGAGTCGGATACAATTAATATTGTCAATGTAACTAATTCACTAACTACCTTAGAAGATGCGGGGCTTGTTGTGGCCGATAAAAAGCATTTTATAATGTATGCTCTCGGTGGTATGTCTTGTAATCGTATTCCTCGTAATGGAAATATGATTGCCTACTTTCTCACAAATTATGTTTTCAGTTGTAGTGAAGATCTTTATGATAGTCTTTGTTCTCCATTTTGTTATTGTTGTTGTCGTAGCCGATTTGGCTGATTAATAAAATTACAGTCTTTTCTTAAAAAGAATAATTTCATGTTTGGTACTTTTCCTTGGTTTTTTTTCTGGAATTATTTTTCCTTGACTTATTAAGCACAGGGCTCTTTCTAGACAATTCAACAACATTAGAGGTCTTAATTTTTAGGTGACTCTACCATTACCAAAATGAAAAAAAAAAAAAAAAAGGAAGAGGAGAGGCTTCCACTGCCTTTTTCTAATTTGCCGAACTACATCTTGCAAATAGACAGGTAATTTCCAAGATAATGCAATATCGGCATGAAGTACATTCTTGGCTTCTCCTTTTTAACCCTACCTTAATCCTAAATTGCTTCTTTTTAATCCATTATTATCATATCAACTTACATGCAAGAACACATTTTATGCTTGGTAGAGTCAATTGGGTCCACTAACATCATTTCGTTTTCGCTAATTTTCTCAGGTTCCCGAGTATCATTTCAAAAGACTTGTATCATAAGCTTAAAATCATGTTAACATAATCGAGTTTATAAATCAAGAATGACAATTTCTTGAAGACGTTATCCGGGTTGTTTTCATATACACTAGCATCAATATGAATGTTTTACGAATTGAAGTTCCATGTTTATTGGCTTCGGATATTTTCCAAACACTTCAGTTACACATATTGATTAGAATAAACACAAAACCTAGATTAAGCTAATCACATCCCAAACAAATTGACCAATCTATGCACATGAGGTTCCACCATTAGGCTCTAGAAATCTAACTTTGGCCCCATGTCTAATAAATATTTACAACTTAAATCAATCAATTTCAATTGCACCCATGAAAGGGAGAAACATTGGTCTCTATCTATAATGCCTGCACACATGCTTTCAATTTTTCTTCTCCTTTTTTCTTCTTTTTTCTTTTTTCATTCATTTATTGATGTGCCACTTGGAAAAAGTATGCTTGCAACAATCTGACAAAAGTGAAGTTTCAAAAGGATTGGCAATGAAGGAAACAAAAAGTTCAAAACTTTTCCATGGTTTTGGAGCAAGCATTAATATATTGCGAGTGATTCAAGTGCAAGAGTTTGTTGAAAAGGAAAAGAAGGTTTTACCAAATGGGTAAATTAAAAAGCATTTTTCCATTAACATGTAGTCACTACTTATTGTCCGGCATTATAATTTTTGACAGTATAATACTTGTGCAATGATTTAGTAAATAGGTCACCTTTACTAATTACCATTCCTTTGCTTCGCATGCCACAAAATATGATAGAAATTATGAAAAAAAAAAAAAAGCTTATAACTCAAGTCTCAATTTTTATCATATACTTTTGACTCTTTTTCATGTCCAAAGAAGTACCAAAACCATGCATGTCTCAATGCATACATATTGACTTATTTATAGATTACAATTAGTAATTAATAATTATTAAGCCAATTAATTCTGTAATTATGCCTTAGACTTTGGTTTCCTAAGACAAAACAGTACTAGTCCCTAAACATAATTAGCTAGGACCACAAAGTTGCTTCTCTTAGCTTTTTTAATATATATATATATATATAGAAAAAGTCACCATGAGAATTTTTTATTGATATTTACAATGATGGTGCACTTAGCACTAGAATTTTGTTTCTCCTCCGTAATCATTCAACTAAGCATGAAACTAACGACTGTTTGATTTTGTTCTCAAAATTTTTAAAAATATTTTTGTATGTTTTTTGATACAAAAATTTTAAAACACTCTTAACATAATTTTTAAAAAAATTTTATTTTTTTAAAAAAAAATATTTCACTTGTTTTAAAAATAATACCAAATAGCCCCTTAAATTTCTTTCGAAGCATTGCTTTCACCTCCCTAATAATATGTCTATAACTTGACTCAAATGAGTGATCTCCAAAATATGGTTAGGTGTTGAATTAAACTCTAGAAATTTTTGCTGCAATAAGCTTTTATTTCATTTATTCAAAAAAAAAAGCTTTTCTTTCTCTCTCTTCTTTAATTCCTTACATAATGTCATTTTCCATCATTTGAAGAATACACCAATTCTCACTAGTCATGGATCCTTTTAATTCTGCACATATCATTCTCAAGATATTGTAGAGTAAAAAAATAAAAAATCAAAAGAGAATTACTAGCACGAAAAGAAATTAAAGAGAATATTATTGTTATTTCTTTTAGTAATTATTATTCTGAAATTTGAACTTAGACTTCATAAGCTTATATTAACATATGGACTTAAACTTTCTAAGATCATATTAATATGTGGTTAATTAAAATTCAAGGCCTGAGACACAGTAAGACAAATCAATGTATGGCTTTTACTAAATATAAAACATTTTTGTAATTATATATAAATATTTTATGAATAGAGATTGAAGGTTTGGAATAATGCTAATAAGCTGAAACTATGAGTGCAGTTGTAGTCACCAATTATGAAAGAGGAAAACCACTTCCTAGTGCTATCAATGGAGTTTTCAAAAAAAGCATATCAAATGTATGTTTTTTGCCATACTTGGGCAAAGCCATCCAGACTATATCCATCACCAGGGTTGCTTATATTAGCTTATTAAAGAATATTGTCTAGAAACATTCTTCTATGCAAAACTATGATTTAGAGTTTATAATATATACAATAATAATAATTATACAAAATCATAATGATACATATAATTAAGTATAATTTTTCCTATATTGTCGGTCAACGGTGTTCGCACGCAACCATCAAGAATAAAATCATCATAGCTGACTTATTTATATTAGTTATATAATATATGAAAATTCAATATAAGCACATAGGTAATACCGTATGAACTTGGTTTACCAGCAATCAAGTTGGATTAACTTATTTAGAAAGAACAATCTCTTTTGGGCCCGTTTGGCATAGCTTCTGTTTGTGTTTTTAGTCTGTAAAAGAATATAAGCAAAAGATGTAGTTTTTTAGTAAGTATTTAAAACCACATTTTTCAAAGAGCTTTAACGGGTCAAAATAGTTTCAATTATTTTTAAAAATAACAAAAATGTTATATTTACAACCTTTTGGAGAACAAAAGCTCTTCTGATAGTTCATCTAAACATTTGCAAAAGTAACTTTTAGACTTAAGAAGTCAGAAGCAGCTTTTAGTAAGCTCCCAAACAGGGCCCTATGAGTAATACGCCAGCTTATTTCCTCAAGCCAAACATTAAACATCCAACAGAGCAGATATCCACAAAGTTAAAGAATTTCAGAATTAAAAATAAAAAAATAAAAAAATAAAAAAACCCTTTGCTTTTAGCTTCATCCTGTCTCACCACTCACTCTAAAAAGACGAGATAACAATGTAGAGTTTTTGTTTGCATGTTAATTATATATGATTTAATTAGAGAAATTTTGTGGTGGAGAGAAAATTAGTTTTTAATCATCACATATTTATTATTAGTTAATTTATTATTTTTTTAGTCTTATATATTTTGATATGATGAGAATGTTCAAAATTGTATTACATTGATTAGTTTTTTTTACCGTACCACATTACTCTCAATATTTTTTTTTTTTAATTTATGTCCCCTAAATCAAATCCTGTAAAGAATATGCACATTTTGAATTAAGATGGAACCAAATGAAAATGACAATTACGAAAATGTATATACTATGTGTATAACATCCATAAAGATGATATAAATATATATTTACACGTATATAAGTAAGTATATATATGTGTGTGTGTGTGTGTTTAAATAGAAATTCAAAAAACACAAGATTGTTATGTCACTCTCAAGTATCTCGTGATTTTCGTTCATTTCTATGGCCACGTAACAAAATAAAAGCCCTTCACCTGCAATAACTGAGACCCAAAGCCTGAAAAAACATTATCATATCATCTAAAGATAATTAACGGCTTCCGAACGACACTGTACACAATCTTCACTTCTACGTAAAGTAATACTTAACCTAAAAATAATTATCACATACATGTTTTCTCCAACAATCCAAGCAAAATCCCCAAAATTTCTCGTGACCACTGTGCCCCCACAAAATCAGAAATTCAAATTTTTGAAATACTCAAACCTACTAGTAGTGGCACCCTCGTCATGGGTAGTTCAGTGCAGACGCTAGCAATAAAAGAGTCTTTGTGTCGTTGCCGTTCGCTTTGAGCCACGTGCATGGCACGTGAGCTTTCACACATGAGGCACATAAAACGACGCCGTTACAGCTACACTTGCATGGTCTTTGCAGCTCAACGCCTTGAGCAGCCTCCAAGAGCCGTGGCCGTGGCCGCCGCCGCCGCCACCGCCCTTTCCTGAATTGCTCCGGCTCACCGGAAAATTCCCGTTGGAATCAACCAGCGGAAAAAGCGTCTTTGTGATTGGGACGTTCCGCCTCGCCTGCCGGCTCTTGATGTCGCCGAGCTCCATCTCTGCCGGAAACTTCACCATCCCAAACATAAGAAACGACGACCACCGTAGCCGTGCCACCTTTCTGGGCGACACATCGGGCTTCCCGATGCTCTTTGTGGAGGGATTCCGCTCGATAATATCCAATGCCGGAGACACCGCCGAGGTGTTCGAACCCCGACGGAGCTTTTGGTGATCCAAAGACCGGCTGTTCCTCATGATCATGCTGGCTTTTGCGCCCCTTGTCGACCTCGAAACCCCGGAGCTCTGTAACTCCGATAACGATTCCAAGCGTTGACGAAAACCCGATATCTCTTTCTTGTCGAAATCATCAGACAATTGGAACTTGAGAGGACTTTGTTCTCTGAAGGGTATTAGTCTCCCGCAGCAGATAATGTCCTCGGCAGAACACATGTTGTCGGAGCTGAGGTCGCTGAAGAATTCGAACAATTCCGGAGGCTCCGAAGCCGATCGGCGATTCGAATTAGTAATATTTTTGGACAACATGTCGTTGCTTAGAGGAAGCTCGGAGAGAGAAAGTGCTTCTTCTGCTTCTTCTTGATCTTTTTCTTTTTCTTCTTCAAGTTGGACATGGTGATCAATGTTATCATCGTTGATTTCCATATGTTGATAAAAGTTTGAGGAGGAACGAGGGATGGGAATGCAAGGAAACGACAGAAATTAAAGAGGGAATTGCCTTGGGAAGGAATTCCTTGTACAAGTACTATCTGTACACAAAAATATAGATAGATATATAGAGAAATATAGAAAGAGAGCTAAAAAAAAACACTTATTATTATTATTATTATTATTTTTTTTTTTTGGAGTATGTCTCGGAATCTTCTTTGAGGCTCTAAAAAAATCAAAATTTTTTTTTGGTCGGAAAGTTGCGATGCCTCTTGGTTGATGACTTCTAGAATGAAAGAGGGGAAAGAGGTAGTCATATAAGAAACGGCATCTAGAGAAACAACAGGAACACAGATTTAAATTGGGGGTGAAAAAGCCAAAGAAAAAAAAGGCAAAAAAGGAAAAATAAAATTATACAATTGAGGAGAGCTAAGAGACAAAAAGTAATTATTCAGACACGGAAAATTTTTATAGAGCATGAAAACGATAATAACCTTTTTTAAAATATTAGAGTATCAATGGAATTTTTATTTTGAACTTAAAAGTGGGATTTGAAAACTATACGAATTCATATTAAAGTCAGGTATAAATTTAGGACTAGATTGTACTTATAATCACAAACATGTTATTCTATATAAAGTGTCATATTTTTATCAAATGTTTGTTAATTTCATCACGTGTATTTTTTTAATTTGTTTTATTTTGACAAAATATTTAGAACTCCATGATCTTTTGTGCACATCTTAACATTAAAGTTAGAGATGCCAAAAATGCTGGCTCGACAATGTCACGCCCCGGGGTACGGGAGGTAACGTGGAGGATTAATTAAGTTAATTAAATAAGGATTTAGTTAAAAACAGGGTTTTAGAATAAATTTATAAATAAAAATATGATAATTTTAAAATCGTTTATTTAGAATGAACAATTATAATATTCAGACAAATAAAGAGAACAAATAAAACAATTTAATATGGGGTGAGTGAGTATGGGTCCCACTGGCCAACATATTATGCACACACATAGTATTGACAACATTACAATACAAGCACAGTCCAAAGAAAAGAGAATTAAGAATTTACATGCCTTGAATTTCTATGATACAACCTACCAAAATCCTCTATTGGTCGCAAGTCCGGTCAACGGACTCTTCTCCGATCTTAAGCTGATATCCACCTATAGGGCAAGATTTTAAAACAAGTAAAATGTGAGCGAAAGGCTCAGTAGGACTATATTTAAAAAAATAAACAGATAAATAGTTTAATAGAACACTTCTTAATAAATAAAATAAAATTAAATAAGTACTTTCATTTATCAAAAGTATATTGGAAACAGTTCATGAAGAGTACCTTTTTATTAATTCAGGTAAACCATAATATTCACCACCGAAGTGGCCCAGCTGGGTTTCAAGACCTGCCCCCAAGGTCGTTCACTACACAACCCGATCTCTAATATGGTATCATGCCCGTATATCTTTTTATAATTAAAATTTCTATTTACCAAATATAATCATTAACATTTATTATGAAAACACCTCGATCTACTGTTTAGGAAAACAGTTGCAAAAAATCCTTTTTCAACTAATTATTGAAAAACATTTTATTAAAAATCACTTTGAGGCCAAAACATTTAAAATTGGCTACTAAAGAAGGGGTAGAAGTCCTACCTTAATACTTGTTCCGATGTCCTACACCGTAATCCTGATCCACTACACGTTAGCTCCGTGGATCCACGCACAACCTTAAATGAAAACTAGGTCTATTAGTATCTAACCCGAGATATCCTAGATTATTAAATCATCTCATGGTGTCCTAGTGTACCACTTAGGTTTATAAAATCATTTTATAAAATTGGAATCTCAATCGGGGTTCAAAACAGTAAAAATAGGTGAAAAATCATAAAATTTCACCATGCCTGGTCGGGTTGCCAGTCGCCCCGGTTCGGCCTGCCGGGATGTCCAAGTCCGGTCGGCCAAACTTTTCCAGGTTCGGCCTGCCGGTCGGATGAATCCGGCCTACTGAACACGAAGTTCGGCCTGCCGATCAGGAAAAATTCTAAAATTTTCCAAGCACAGGTCTCAGCCTCTCTAAACCCAAATCTTCAATTTCAACCTGTTTTCTCAATTCTCAGGCATGGGTAATGATCATAATCAATAGAAAAACATAATAGATTACTTTTTAATGCATTGAAACAAGTTTTAAACAAGAGTTTTGGAAAAATCTGAAAATGAGAAAAATTTGAGAAAAATGAAAAATCTTGATTCAAATCCGTTTTTGATGAAACAAGGTTTGTATTCTAGCTAATCTAAGTTCGTCTAAACTAGATTGAAGGTTCTCTAAACTTAGAAAAGCTTAGATTTCAAAATGCAAGAAAAATTGGAAAATTAAAAAAGTTTTGAAAATTCGATACTAACCTTGAATTGAAGCTTTGATTCGAGTTTGTGGTTGCTCAATCGCGTTCTAGAGCCTTCAATCCACAATCCTGAAGCTTGAAATCGAATTTTGTTTTAAAATTTTTGAGAGAGAATGAGAGAGAGAGGCAAACCAAGAGAGAGAGAGTAAGAGTGCACGGGAGAGAGAGAGAGAGAGAGAGCGTGAATGAGAGTGAGAGAGAGGGTGAGATTTATAAGGAAAATAAAAGGCTGTTTTCAAAATTACCGCGTCCCGTATGTGGTTTTCCAAAGTGAGACGTGTTGGTCATTTGACAAATTGTTTTGTTTCAAAATTTAAAATAACAATTAAAAATAATTAAGAGTAATTAAAAATCATTAAAATAATAAAAAATATCATAAATTTAGAAATTTCACATAATGATCAAATTAAGTTTAAAATAATCATTATGGCACATTAATCTATCATTCTACACATTAATAACATTTAATTAATTTCGGGGTGTTACAACTCTCCACTCCTAAAAGAAATTTTGTCTCAAAATTTACAAATCGATTCAAAAACAAAACAAATGTGAATACAACTCCCGCATAGTCGACTCTAATTCCCGAGTGGCTTCATCAACCCCGTGATGCTGCCACATGACCTTAACTAATGGAATCTCACGACGACGCAAACTAATCACTTTACGATCGATAATTTGGATCGACATTTCTTCATATGTCGTGTCTTCTTGAATCTGTATGTCTTGGAACGAAACGATCTTATCCTACTCAGGTGGACACTTCTGAAGCATTGACACATGAAATACGTCGTGAACATGTGATAGTTCTAGAGGAAGGTTGAGTCGATAAGCAACTACACCAACACGTTGAATGATCTCAAACGGCCCAACATATCTTGGCGCGAGCTTTCCTTTCACTCCGAATCGTAAAATGCCTTTGCGAGGTGATACCTTCAAAAGAACAAAGTCTCCAACCTCAAATTCTAAAGGTCGATGTCTTCTATCTGCGTAACTCTTCTGTCGACTCTGAGCTGCTTTCAATAGGTCTCGAATCACGACGATTTTCTCGTTGCTATCACGAATCTCATCCGGTCCAAGAGTAACTCTATCTTTTCGTTCAGCCTAACACACTAGCGATCGACACGATCGTCCATATAATGCTTCGAACGGTGCCATACCAATACTCGATTGATAGTTGTTGTTGTATGCAAACTCCACCAGATGCAAATACTTCTTCTAGTTCCCGTCAAAATCCAATGCACAAGCACGTAACATGTCTTCGAGGACCTGGATAACCCGCTCAGATTGCCCATTGGTTTGAGGATGAAAAGCCGTGCTGAAGTTTAAATCTGTGCCCATAGCCTCTTGGAAGCTCCTTTAGTACTTAGCATTAAACCTGGTATCCCTATCTGAGGTCATGGACAAAGGAACTCCATGCAATCTTACTATGTTCTGCAGATACAATTTCCCAAGAATCCTCCTTGAACCTGTCAACCTGAATGGGATAAAATGAGCTAACTTCATTAACCTGTCGATCGCGACACAAATCACATTGTGTCGCTACTCCGTCCTTGGCAACTCGATAAGAAAATCCATCGTCATGTGTTCCTATTTCTACCCTAGAATAGGAAGTGGCTGAAGCTGACTTGCTGGCTTTTGATGCTCGGCTTTCACCTGAAGACAAGTTGCACACTTGGCCATGTATTCTCGAATGTCCTTCTTCATACCTCTCCACCAATAGTACCTTTTTAAGTCATAATACATCTTCGTACTCCCTGGATGAATGGCGAACTGAGACTTGTGAGCTTCGTCCGTTACGGCCTTCGTTACTTCTACAATAGCTAAAACCGCTAGACGCTCCCTGAAGTACAACAATCCATCTGCACGTATTCTCCTTTCTTCAAACTGCTCTCTATTCTGAATTCGCGTCCAGATTCCCTGAAGATGCTGGCCCTGCCACTGATTCTGCTTCACTATCTGAACAAGAGCTGGGGTCGTCTCCATATGGTATACCAAAACGCGATCGTAGTCTTCATGATACTGTAGCACAAACTCACTTACTGTTGTATTCCTTTTCCAATCTTAAAGAGCCAAACATGCAAGTATCCCTGAAGATTTTCGACTGAGCGCATCCGCAATGATGTTAGCTTTCCTGGGATGATACTGCAACACAAAATTGTAATCCTCCATGTATTCTATCCATCTTTGCTGTCTCAAGTTCAAATCCCCCTGAGTAAACAAATACTTTAAGCACTTGTGGTTGGAGAAAACCTAAAATGTTGCCCCGAACAAATAACATCTTTAGATCTTCAATGCATGAATCATTGCCATGAGCTCCAGATCATGAGTAGGGTAATTTCGCTCGTGAACTCGTAACTGTCTCGATCCATATGCCACCACTCGTCCATGCTGCATCAACACGCATCCAAGTTCACGTCCTGAAGTATCCGTATAAACCTCGTACGGCTCGTCACTGCTGGGAATGATCAACATTAGAGCTGAAATCAACCGATTCTTCAATTCTTGAAAGGCAAGCTCACATTCTTCGTTTCACTTGAACCTGACATTCTTCCTAATCAATCTTGTCAACAGTGCTGCTATCTTCGAAAAATCTTTCACAAATTTCTTGTAGTATCCTGCAAGTCCCAAGAAGCTGCAGATCTCTACCACATTCCTCGGTCGTTCCCAATTCATTATGGCTTCTATCTTTGACGGATCCACTGAGATACCATGCTCAGAGATGATATGACCTAGAAATTTGACCTTTGTCAACCAAAACTCACACTTTTCCTTCTTGGCATACAACTAATGTTCTCGGAGAGTCTGAAGCACGATCCTAAGATGCTGCTCATGCTCCTCCCAAGTCTTAAAATAAACCAAGATATCGTCGATGAATACGATCACAAACTGATCCAAGTAAGGCCTAAATATCCTATTCATAAAATCCATGAAAGCTGTCGGAGCGTTCGCCAATCCAAACGACATCACCAGAAATTCAAAATGTCCATACCGAGTCCTAAATGCTGTCTTAGGAATGTCCTCTTCCTTAATCCTGAGTTGATGATATCTTGATCTTAAATCTATCTTCGAGAAGTACCGTGAACCTCCCAACTGATCAAATAGCTCGTCAATCTTGGGCAGAGGATACTTATTCTTCACTATGACTCGATTCAGCTACCGATAATCTATACACAACCTGAGAGTTCCATCATGTTTCTTTGCAAACAAAACTGGTGCTCCCCACGATGATGTGCTATTCTGAATGTATCCCTTATCAGCAAGTTCCTAAAGTTGCTTCCTAAGTTCTATCATTTCTGCCGCCGCCATCTGGTAAGGTGCTACAGAAATCGATGATGTTCCCAGAAATAATTCAATACCAAACTCAATTTCTTGATGTGGTGGTAATCCTGGTTGCTCGTTGGGGAAGACATCCTCAAATTCTTCTACCACTAGAATCACTGCACGTCCTCTTTAAACACTAGGCTCTCCTTCCAAATCCATAAAGATAGCGTAACAAACTGCGTTCTTTTGCCCTCTGAGATATGCTCTTATACGACGCTCACTCATTAACCGATCACCACCACCCTGGTAGGTGATTACCGTCCCCCTATCAGACACTAGGGTTACTTTCCTAAGTTGGCAATCTACCACTGCACTGTATCTGGACAATCACTTCATCCTTTGGATTACATCATAGGTTCTCATGGGGATTACAATCAAATCACTTTTCAAAATCTCATCCCCAATCTTTATTTTACAAGCTTTACAAATACTATTCACACGCACCCGCCCCAAGGGTGAAGTTAGAACTAAGGGTTCGTCAAATTCTTCTATCTCTAATCCCAAGGCATGTACAAAAGAGCTCGAAATGAGAGAATGAGTGGCACCAGTATCAAATAACACGTTTGCTAAAGACTGAGAAACCATAATCGTACCATCGACAACTGCATTACTCGTCTGGGAATCTGAACTTCCTGATGTCATCACGTGAACCTATACTGGAGTTTTCCCCTTTCCTCTACCAATATTGCTGGATCCTGGGTTAGTTGGCCGATACTGCTGGTATGATGGTGACTGCATGCTAGCTATACTTGGTGCTCGGTACTAAGGGACGTTACGCTAAAAGTTCTACGGTTGGTGTCCTTGCGTTGGATATGACATTTGCTGAGGAGAGAACTGATGGAATGAAAGCTGAGGGTACTGCTGTGGCTGAGGTAGGATCTGAAGCTGGGACTGACGACTAGCTTCTTCTCCGGTCTGAAATCCTAGGCAAGCACTCCTGATTGGGCAATTCCTCTTGATATGTCCTGGTTGCTGGCAAAAATGGCAATGGAAACTGTAGGGGTTGCTGCGCCCGCTGCTGGATGAACTACTGTTGCCCCTGTTCATGCCACCCTGCTTGTCCTTTCTCGAAATTGGTCGACTATTGACGCTCCTCCTGCTGCTCCTCTGTGGTCCTCCTGACGTCTTGGCTCGATTCTCACAATACTACACATAATCATTTTCCATTGATATCGCTGATGACACAAGCTCTCCAAAGTTCCTGAGTCGTAGAGCAACTACCTGCCGTCGAATAAGAGTCTTGAGTCCTTCATGAAATTTGATACACTTCTCACGCTCCGATGCCACTTCTAAGGGAGCAAACCTAGCCAATTCATTGAATTTCGCTTCATATTCCCGAACTAACATATCTCCCTGCTGCAACCTATAGAATTCTGCCGCCTTTTGATCCCTGTATCCCTGCAAAAAATACCAATCATAGTACAGCTCCTCAAACCTATCCCAACTAATATTACCATTATTCTCTAGGCGATTTGCCTACTTCCACCAGGTGTTAGCACCACCTTCGAACTTATATGCCGTAAATTTCACACGAGAGTATCCATATGCTTCACGATTGAATCTAACCAATATTATGCCACCTGCGGGTCCCCATTTCCATCAAAAGTCGGTATAGATGCACATCGAAACTCTTTAAAGTACGAATGTCGATGACCAGCCTCGGAATCGTCAGGTCTTGCCCTTACTGCCATCTGCCGGAATGCAGCAAACATAGCCCTCATCATGCCCTTATCATTTCCAAACTCGACATCGGCTGTCAAACGACGTTTAGGTGTCATTCTCTCACTTTTGAAAATAAAATTTAAACTGTACGTGGTATTTCATTGTCGTACCTATGTGTGCACAATTCCCAAGGTTCATAACCTTGAGCTTTGATACCATTCTGTCATGCCCTGGGGTACGGGAGGTGACGTGGAGGATTAATTAAGTTAATTAAATAAAGATTTAGTTAAAAACAGGGTTTTAGAATTAAATTTATAAATAAAAATGTATAATTTTAAAATTGTTTATTTAGAATGAACAATTATAATATTTAGACAAATAAAGAGAACAAATAAAACAATTTAATATGGGATGAAGTGAGTATGGGTCTCACTAACCCACATATTGTGCACACACATAGTATTGACAACATTACAATACAACCACAATCCAAAGAAAAGAGAATTAATAATTTACATGCCTTGAATTTCTATGATACAACCTACCAAAATCCTCTATTGGTCGCAAGTTCGATCAGTGGACTCTTCTCCGATCCTAAGCTGATATCCACCTATGGGGTAAGATTTTAAAACAAGTAAAATGTGAGCGAAAGGCTCAGTAGGACTCTATTTAAAAAAATAAACAGATAAATAGTTTAATAGAACACTTCTTAATAAATAAAATAAAATTAAATAAGTACTTTCGTTTATCAAAAGTACATTGGAAACAGTTCATCAAGAGTACCTTTTTATTAATTCAGGCAAACCATGATATTCACCATTGAAGTGGCCCAGCTAGGTTTTAGGACCTGCCTCCAATGTTGTTTACTATACGACTCGATTTCTGATATGGCATCATGCTCGTATATCTTTTTATAATTAAAATTTCTATTTACCAAATATAATCATTAACATTTATTATGAGGTTTATTATGAAAACACCTCGATCTACTGTTTAGGAAAACAGTTGTTGAAAATCCTTTTTCAACCAATCATGGAAAAACATTTTATTAAAAATCACTTTGAGGCCAAAACATTTAAAATTGGCTATGAAAGAAGGGCTAGAAGTCTTACCTCAATACTCGTGCTGGTGTCCCACACTGTAATCCTGATCCGCTATACGTTAGCTCTACGGATCCACACACAACCTAAATGAAAACTAGGTCTATTAGTATCTAACCCGAGATGTCCTAGATTATTAAATCATCTCATGGTGTCCTAGTGTGCCACTTAGGTTTATAAAATCATTTTATAAAATTGAAATCTCAATCGGGGTTCAAAACAGTAAAAACGGGTAAAAAATCATAAAATTTCAACATGCCCGGTCGGCTTGCCGGTCGCCCTAGTTCGGCCTGCCGAATTGGAGGTCCAAGTCCAGTCGGCTGAACTTTTTCAGGTTTGGCCTGCCGGTCGGATGAATCTGGCCTGCCGAACATATGAATCCAGCGTACCGAACACGAAGTTCGGCCTACCAATTTGAAAAAATTTTAGAATTTTCCAAGCATAGGTCTCGACCTCCCTGAACCCAAATCTTCAATTTTAACCTGTTTTCTCAATTCTCATGCATGGGTAATGATCATAATCAATAGAAAAACATAATAAATTACTTTTTAATGCATTGAAACAAGTTTTAAACAAGATTTTTGAAAAAATCCAAAAATGAGAAAAAATTGAGAAAAATGAAAAATCTTAATTCAAATATGTTTTTGATGAAACAAAGTTTGTATTCTAGCTAATCCAAGTTCGTCTAACCTAGATTGAAGGTTCTCTAAGCTTAGAAAAGCTTAGATTTCAAAATGCAAGAAAAATTAAAAAATTGAAAAAGTTTTGAAAATTTGATACTAACCTTGAATCAAAGCTTTGATTCGAGTTTGTGGTTGCTCAATCGCGTTCCCGAGCCTTCAATCCACAATCTCGAAGCTTGAAATCAAATTTTGTTTCAAAATTTTTGAGAGAGAATGAGAGAGAGAGACAAACCGAGACAGAGAGAGTGAGAGTGCATGGGAGAGAGATAGAGAAGAGAGAGAGAGCGTGAATGAGAGTGAGAGAGAGGGTGAGATTTATAAGGAAAATAAAAGGCTGTTTTCAAAATTACCACGTCTTGCACGTGGTTTTCAAAGCGAGACGTGTTGGTCATTTGACAAATTATTTTGTTTCAAAATTTAAAATAACAATTAAAAATAATTAAGAGTAATTAAAAATCATTAAAATAATAAAAAATATCATAAATTTAGAAATTTCACATAATGATCAAATTAAGTTTAAAATAATCATTATGGCACACTAATCTACCATTCTATACATTAATAACATTTAATTAATTTTAGGGTGTTATAGGCAACAACCTGGTTTGTTTAAATTAAGCCAAACATGCTTTATGTTGTACATAGATCGGCCTCTTTATTTATCGTGCCATGCTGGGTTGTGCTTTTTTTATAGAAAAATAAGAGAATTAGGCCATTATTGATTAGAAATAAAAATAAATAGATCAAAATTTAGTAGTGTTTAGTAAATAGTTTTTATTTATGGCATCAAGCCCGACCCATAATCTATTTATATTTATATTGTACCCTTAACATACCCGTGTTTTAGTCATGCCTAATAACAATAGGATAGGTAAATAAGATAAATAAGTATCAGGCATAATAAAAATTTTAACTTATAATGAAGTAAAATATAAATAATAATAATAATAATAATAATAATAATAATAATAATAATAAACAAGCTTGTTTGGAAAAATAATATGTTATAATTTTTATAAAAAAATTGTTAGAATCATAATAAAAAAGCAATATTATTGTGCCATTATTGTGTTGCTTATCATGCTCGTGTTTGTGCATGTGTTGTATTCTTAGCATGCTGTGCCCTGCCTTAACATGCTTCATGTTTAAAAGTCACGTTAAGCTTATCCTATTTAATAAACATCATTGGACTAGACCAATTTAATAAACGTTTTATATCGTGCTGTGTCATGCCTGTGCCAACTTAACAGGCCTGGCCTGTTTTAACATTTTTAATCAAAATATATACAAATCAACTAAATTTAAATTATATGCTTGAGAGGAAAAGATAAAAATATAATAATTTGAAAAATATTCCACACGCCTAAAATAAAAATACTCATACATTAGGATTACCTAATAAGAATTAAAAAAAAAAAAGAAGCCACAATGATTTAAGTACCGATCTTTTTTTTCCCCATTTTATAGGAATTCTTTTTTTTTTTTCCTTTATTACATTTTGAGTCCTTTTTTATGGGCATTTCCATCCATAATGTGTACTTTTAAACTTTTAAATTTGGTCAAAATTATATTTTTACAGAGCCAACGGATGAAAAATAAATACATACGGATGAGTTCCTTTTTATTTTTTAGGATTCTGAGAAAAAATCTCCTTGTGAATATTGGTCCGGCTGCGGGAGCCAGAGAGGGAGGTTATGTCGGACAATGCAGCTGGTTGGTTGGTGGCTAAAGTCGTTTGTTTTTCCCCTAAACGTACGATGTTGGGACGGCCACGAATTGGTCCATTTAAAAGGTCACCTGTCTTAACCAACGCCACCAATGAAAATGAAAATGCCAAGTGTAAAAATCTCTCTCTCTCTCTCTCTCTCTCTCTCTCTCTCTCTCTCTCATGAGATTTACTGTTACTTCAAGTCTACCTCTAATGGCGTCCTTTTGAAATTTTCACTTTACTATCTACACAAAAGCCTGGCGTGATGGTCACTATTATAAAAGCCCCCTTCTACCCTCTAAGTTTAGGTTTTTGTTTTTTTCTTCTTTCTTTACTTCTATAATTAGCTAGTACCAATGTGAGTTAAGTTTGGAGGTTTCTTTCATTCCCTTCTTGGGAATAATGGATACCTAAAAATGGCATATATGCGTGTATGTGTTTATATGTGTTTGTGGATACCTAAAAATGGCATATATACGTATATGGATACCTAAAAATGGCATATATACGTGCATGTATATGACCCAAAAATAAAAAGTAATGGAGCTTATGACAAGAAGAATTGATGTTCAACCCATCTACCCCTACACCGTATAGCTCCGAGTATAAAGAAAGTGTAGGTCCCATCTCAAATGGAACCCACTAGTTTTATTTCATGCAAGCTGTTCTGTGGAGAGTCAGAGAGTAATTTTTCAGCTATAATGTGTTACACATTCTTGATTTGAAAGTACTTAAATATAGACATATTTATTAAAAAAAACGTTTGAGGCACATAAAATCAAATAAATCCATCATTATTCTATTTAGTAGTGTGCTTGTGGTGTTTTTTTATTTTTTATCTTTATTTTTTGAAAGACATGCGCCTATATATTTCTCCAATTATCTCTCTCAAAATTCCAACTTGAAAAGCTCTAACCTCACCCCATGTTTGTCGCTTCGTCATTCTCACACATCAAAAAGTACATCAAGCATCACTAGTGTTGTATTATATACTTTTTTGTAATCAGGGTATCATTATACATTGTCATAGAACAATACTGCATATTATCTTTACAAGTTTTATACTGTAAGGATAATTTGTTATATTTTTGCCACTTTTAGGGCATGAAAATACTGTACAATTTTATTTGCTCCAGGATTGTTGCATTGTTAGATATGGACGACTTCTAAAGGAGACCCTGATCAATTATTTAAGTATGTATATGCTTAATACACTATTAGTAACAAGCATGCATTTTTAACCAATCACAACTTCAAATCTTAGCTTTAAGACTCGCTAATAACGACACAAAATCCTCCGTAATCTTACATATCAGTTATCATCAACGGCTAGATTACTGCCGGTAATAAATAGCATCTTTTAACCTTATTGACCACACTAATTTCAACCTAGTTGACTTTACTGAGTTCCGTAGTCTTGAACTAGATCTGTCTTTCCAACCCGTTCATAAGAACAGGTTTGCAAAAATTAGCTCATTGGATGAGAACAGATTGATTTGCACAGAACAGTGCATGGTATGGTGATATCTAACTTTGAAACGAGTATAAAAATAATTTTAAAAAATAATCACGTTAAAAAAAAACCACCTTTTTTTTTTTTCGAACTCAAAAAAAAATGCAGTAATATTTTTCATTTAATTAGTAAGGTACAGATGACCATATATATAGTAGCAAATTATATCGTTTGAGTTTGTCGCTCCTTTGGTGCAACTAAAGGTCAACGCCATACTTTAATTGAAGCCAATTTATTCAACGCAAAATAGTCTTCCGTGTATTAATTTAAGCTGAAGAACGCAGTTAACGTAATGCCTTTTTCTTTTTCTTTCTTTCTTTCTTTCTTTCTTTTTTTTTTTTTTTTTCAGTTTTGCCCTTTTGCCTCCTGTCGATCTCTCTTAACGTTAAATAGTTCCTTAAAAAGGGTCCTTGTAAAGGACAACCATAAGGGGTGGAAATAAAGACGGAAATAAAAGGTGTTAGGACAGAACCTTAATAACTAATAAGATCTTAAACTACCAATGGTGCACACTTTCATGTATGAGCGTGTTTGGTTAGTTCTGTTCAAATCAAAATTTTTAGTTGTTACAGTATAATAAAGCTCTCCATGCTACAGTGTCAAGAAAAAATAAGTTACAATATAAAAATTCTCATATGTTATTGTGTTTAAACCAAAAATTTTAGTTCAAATCACACTTCCCAAACACACTAATAGGAGTTGAAAATTTGCAAAATTAATTAAATTCTTGAGTGTAAGGAGGGTTTTTGGCAGTCATGGTCTGGACCACTTTTTCAGTTATAAACAATGTAAAAATCTCATATGTTACAGTAGCAATTAAAAAGAAAAAGTCATTTAAATGTAAAGATCTCATATGCTACAGTAAAAATAGTTTTAGTCAACATTTTTAACCACCGTGTCAAACATGCAATACAGGCAGTTACATTAAAAAGGACATTCATCCACAACCTATAATTTCATGAGAGACGCGCTTTCAAACACCTCTTCATGAATACAAATATCTTCAACTTGTACAGGGCATGACTTGGTTCAAAAAGCTCTCATGAATCCTTTTTTTTTTTTTTTTTGTAATAAAATGTTAAATATTAAAACCTTTTAGATATCATTTTCCTTTCTAATTCGATGAGATAGGCCAACAGCAATAAACTCGTTCAACTGATTTGGTATTTTAGAATCTTAATTGATATTAATTAGACAATTACATTTTGGAACAGAAAAAGTAAAAGGATTATGACTAAACTACACCTATTGGAGGTGCTATGGCGTCTTTGACAAGTCCGGACTGTCAGCGGTGGACAACTTCGTGGTGTCTCAAACTTCGAAGTAAGTGCTAAACTTTTATTTGTAGAACGTTTCATGATATGATAAACACCTTAAATTTGGTCTGAAGAAAAGTTTCTTGTTTCAACAATTTGCCTCCGGTGCCTAGAAAGGGAGGAATCAAGTTTCCACAAATTAATCAGTTGTGCCATTGCAACATCGGTACCACAGCACTCTCTGGCTACAATTAGTGCTTTCAAATGCAGTGGAAAAATGTTGTAAAAGTGGGTTAGGTCTAATGGGCCTATATGGGCACAACATGGCACCACCTAGCAAGATTGTTCAATGAGTATAACCCAACAAGTTTATTAAACAGGTTGTGCTTGGCACGGATTTTAGACAAAACATACTAAGAACATGAGATCTTGAAAGCCTGAGATGAACAAGTCCATGTGCAAGATAACGGGCAGTCAAAGCACTACAATCAACCTAAAACTTAATTCACTTTTTTTTATATTTAGTCTTACTCTATTTTATTACGTAATTTTCCTATTTATTTATTTATTTATTTATTCATTTAAGTTATGATTGCACTCTTTTTTTTTTTTAACCAAGACTTGATTCCATTGGGTTTTGCTTGACCTTGTCTTTAATGACATGGATTTTTGATAATATAATTTATTTGAGTAGAGTTTAATACTTGGAACATTACATCAAATAGCATAATTTCAATTACAATAGAAGCAAATATCACACTTTTAAAAATATTTAAGCACATATAATTTTTGCAATCATATGCTGCATTTAAACATTTGAATTTTTATTTTTACGTTCTCTTTTTTCTTCGTTTTCTTCTTCCCTTTTTTTTCATTTTTGTTTTTCGTTCTCTCGTTGTTGCTTCTTTTTTTTTTCTACGTCATTCTATACAAAAATAAATTTTGTTTTAATCTAAATGGACTCTTTGCTAAACATTGTAACATTTTGGTTTATTTATTTTTATTACCAATTAATGATGGTCTAATTCCCTCATTCTCTCTTAATACTTTATCAAGATTAATATTTGTTTTTCTACATTTTATTTCATATTCACCACTATAGATAATAAAAACACAACGACATTAATGTAACAACCCGGCTTTTTAAGCTGTTACTTAAATTGCTTAAGTTTAATCTTACTTATTAGAAAGAAAGTACAGACTAAATTTTTTTTCTTAAAAACATACTTGAAACAAGTCGCAACATAAATAAAAACATAAGTATTAAACTAAGTTCGTAGTTATTCAAAATATTTCATAAAACATATCTTACGAAATCCTTTTTGTAAAACATTTCTTATAAAGCTTTTCTTTAAACATTTAAGTTTTTAAAACTTTTTAAAACATCTCTTCAAAATAGCGGATATTTTCTAGAGTGGTATCAATAGCATAGACATCGCATCTGTCTCATAACAATAACCAGCTCACCAACCAGTTTCACTGGTCTCTTGTGGTACTACCTAAGTATGAAGGAACTTATAATGAACTTATGCTTAGTAAGTTCAAACTAATCTCACAAAACATAAAACATTCTTCATAAAACTTTTCTCTTAAAAGCTTTTTCATAAAACATCTTTCATAAACTGTTTCCTGTAAAATATTTCTCATAAAATATTTTTCATAAACATTTCTCGTAAATCATTTCCCTTTAAATTTTTTTCATAAACATTTCTACATAAAAAGATTTCTTAAAAGAAATACAAGTAATAACATAATGCATGTTTCCATATATACTTAATTATGTACCTCTTGTTATTGTTCTTACCTTACTTGAACTCTGAGCCTAAGTGTACGTACCAAAAATGTATGATCATTAAACACCAAGGTCGTAACATAACCATAACACGAATCTCTCCTTAGGTCGAGAGACTAATATGACAGTTTCTTATAATAACAAGGGTTTTGCCCCTGTTGGGTCGGACCAAACCTGGGTGTCCCCAAACAGAGAAGTTTTTTAGGGCGACACTTATTGCGATTCTGGCTCTGTGGCGATGAAGACATGATGGAAGGAGTTCTCTAAAGTAGCAGACGATATGGGAGAGGAACATAACAAGTTTGTGGACATGAAAGTGGGTCTGTTAGGCTTGTTATGTGAAATAGGTAAGAGATACTATGTGTCAGGTAGGGTGGTTTTTTATACCAGAGGTAAGATACATAGCGAAATTTTAAAAATTTTAAATCAAAGTATTTTCTAAAACACAAGTTTGACATGCTGTATATATATAAATGAACCAGATCTTACTAAACTTTGTATGCCAAAGAGCTCCTACAATCTATGAAAGGAAGAACTCTCTAGAAGACCCTTAACCAACTCGTCTTCTTTGCTATTCTCTATCCACGATTGGAATATGTGTGGACACAAGTGTTATACATGTATGCCCTAAGGAGTAAAATGAAATATGCTTTTGGAGACATTTTTACCAATAAAGAATTTATTTATTATTCATATACAAATTATTGTCCTCTTTACATTCATATTTGTTGAATGTATGATAAGCAACAAAAGTCTAAAACTATCAGTTTAAGCCTTTAGAATCAGGCATATAATGGACAGATTATGTGAAATACATGATTCTAAAGGTGACGGTCTAAATCATAAGATTTGTAATCGAGGGAATAAAGTTAGGCGCTTTATTTGTACAAAGATTGTTATGTTGTCTATATCCCTAACGGGAGATGGTTTGTTTTGGCCATCGGAGGTGGACACCACACTTATATAACAATTGCAAACATATATATATATAAACATTTGAAAACTATTTACTTCATGCTGTAGGTGAGGTTTGAAACTTACCTAGACTTAGCAATAACGTTCCCGTTTCCTTTCTTTTCCTTTCATTAGTCGGCCCATGTGTCCTCATCATTTGACACCCAACTTATTAGTTAACTTTCTTTTTATCAATCTACTTGATTGACAATAAAACTTAATCATTAACCATTCATTCTTTTCAACTTAACTTGGTACCCTATTGGTTTACCTTCCTTTACTTTGCTTTGTAACCCGTTGCTTTTAACTTTATAACCCACTAGGTTACTTTTTTTTTACTTGAACATCCCATCTCATGTGATGGTTTCGTTACTTAACGTATTACGGAACATTTTTGGTCTAAGAGCATTTTGCTAGTTTGGAGTGTGTGACTTCGCTTTAGTTGTTTTCTTAAAGTTGACATTTTTATCCCTAACGAGTTTTTCATCCATTTTGTAACTTTATAAAACTCATTGTTTAACTTTACCATTCCATGACCTACATATTACAGAAAAATTTTCACTAAGGAAAGTTTCCCAACATCAGGCGTTTCGGGTCCATTTTTCATAAAATAACCATTTTGCCCTTAATCTCTTTTTCTTTCATTCATTCCTTGCCTAAACTTTAAATTCTTTAAAACTTAGCATCTATAATTACTTACTGCCTATAGCAGTATAGGAAATCAATGTTTCATAGTGAAAACCCAGTTTTCATACAATTTTATAGTTTTGGCCTGAAGTACAAAAATATTTATATTTTTATCCCTGGAATAAAAAACGACCACTTTATACCAAAACGTTCATTTTTTTTGCAAGGAATAAAACTTACAAAAGCTCCTTGGTCAAATTCTAAACATTTCATAACGTTTCCATTTCTTGAAATTTTGTGCTCAAAATATTGTAAAATTCATAGCTCCTAAACCAAGCAGAATTTTGACAAATTGTCCATGTGATCTTAATAGTTTTGGTGAGTTCTACAACTTTTGTGTTTTAATTTTTCTCAAATTCCAACATTTAAGTGGACTTTTTGATTGATTTTCAAATCATCGAGAATTAGCAAAACTTTATAATTTAGTCCTTTTGAAATTTTGCAAAACTTTGTTCACCAAAGTTGTTTCTCTCACTATGTTGGTAAATTCTATAACATATATGGAACATAAATTGGCCTTTATGCCCTCTAAATCATCATTTCTTGAAAATTGGCCAAACTTTGTAATTTAACAAAGTTTAGTAACTTTTTCATTCTTTTGTGCAAACGGGGGGGGGGGGGGGGGGGGGGGGGGGGGGGGGGGGGGGGGGGGGGGGGGGGGGGGGGGGGGGGGGGGGGGGGGGGGGGGGGGGGGGGGGGGGGGGGGGGGGGGGGG
>CAMOHE010024871.1:27518-45453 GCA_946598075.1 Artocarpus hirsutus
CCCCCCCCCCCCCCCCCCCCCCCCCCCCCTTCCTCTCTTTTTTTTTTTCTTTCCATCACCATCATCATCAATCTAAAACATAAACCAATCATGCCATATTGTTTGTTTACATGCCATAGCTCAAAACATTTCATCAGACACTTGGCATACTTGATAAAACATAAACTTTCAAGTACAAAGTCTAGAAATTTACCTAAACTTTACCAAGCTTTTTGATCCTCCACTTGTGAGACTAAACTTGCTTGGATTTCTTTATTATAAACCATGACAAAATTCTACTAAAAACCCATCCATAACCTTGAAGAAAAATCACTAAAACCCTTAGAAAAAGTTTGCAATCTTACCTCCAAAGTTACAAAACTTTGCACTAAAACACTAAAGCTTGCTTTAAGCTTATTGGAGGTCTGCACTCATCAAAATTTGATAGAAAAATTGCCCAAAGGGCTGCCAAGTCCATGGAGGGAAAATGGGAGTTTTTCTTTTCTTTCTTCCTTTCTTCTCACATTTTTGCATGGTGGAGACCAACTTTTGGTCTCTTTTTAAAGCTAAACATAAAGGAAACAAAAGGGGTGAGGTAGCCTTTTCTCCACCCTTGGAGTGTCCACCCTTTCTTTCCTTTTTTTCTTTTTTCTTTTTTTTTTCTTTTCTTTTTGGTGACTAACCACCCTAATTGTTATTTGGGTTAACTTGTTCTTTTGTGGTTGGGCCACATTAGTAAATGTGGTGGCCCAATCAAAACTCTCAAGGTGTCCCTTGGTGGGTCCCATAAAACTTTTTACATAGTCTAAATTTATACTAACAGTATTTTTCTTATACTATCGTATTCCTTTCTATACAATTTATAAGGTCCCACAACCTTTCATACTTATTTTTATCCATCACATAATGTAATTCCAACATCATCTAACTTTATACAGTCTAAATTTATACTAATAGTATTTTTATACTACTAGTACATTCTCTATATTGTTACAGCATTCCTTATTCATCCATATTTTGCAAACAGTATTATTCCTATACTGTTTTAACTTAACCAGTCTAATTTCTATGCTGTTTAACCTTAATTACTGTTGCAGTGTAATTTTCATGCTACATAAGTTTTTCAATGTACTTTCTTACATTACATTATTCTAATACTGTATAATTTTTCACACTATTATAAAATATTTTTTCTTAAATAGTATTTTTATCTTAACATTTGTTGCAATACAATTTGCAACAATTAAGCTTCTCAGCTTATTTTCATATCATTCCTTCTTTATTTAAGACTATAGTATGATTCTTACCCTTGAAAATCTCATTTTTGCTTTTATGGATTTTATCATATAAATTAGATTAAACAATAATCCTTAAATTATTGTATTTTTACTATGCTTAAAATGCTCAGGTGTTACAATTCCTAAGCTTAGAACGGGTTTTCCAAAGTGTGGTTGCTCTTGTGGGTTGAAAATGCCATGTACGTTATAGTGCCATGCCCCAGGGTGATGGTAGTAGTGGGTATTTAAAGCCAAAAGAGATAGGCCTTGAGAAACAAGGAATTTGCAAGCTACGTTGAGGCCTTGCCATTCTAGGCCCTTAGTTGGGTGGTTTTCAGCCAAAGACTTAAGCTCAAAGCCAAAATGGAAACACTCAATGCGAGAAAACTCCCTCTAAAGGGTATTTAAAAGATGTTCAGCCCCTACTCTAACTTTGCAGCATCACCTAAAGCAGATGCTACATTAGGTGGCTTGTAAGAGGGAAAAATGGAGCACAAGAAATTGTTCTCCCATTTTTTGTATAAGTTTGGATTTTTGGGGTGGGACATCCTAATTTAAACTCCAACTAAAAGGAAAAGGTCATTTTTGTTGTCTTCTATGGCTTTTTCCTCAGGTCAAATGAGTTACAAGGCTAATTGGATTAGATGTGTGATAGGCCAGCTACATCAGGTGGGCCAGTTTAGGTCTAATGGGCATTTTTTAAAAAGTTTGCTAAGGGTCCTTTTTGGCTGGTTTTTGGGTTAGTTTCCTCCATAATCCATTTTATTCTAATTCGTTATAGACTTAAGGTCTCCCCAAGGGGTCCAAAAGTCTAAAATTGAGCTTGTTTATGTTTCTTAACCTTCTAAACCACAACCCATTTTGAGATCACTAAAGCATGACTTGGGTCCATGTATCAACTACCATATCTTGAGCCATATCACGAGATATCAGCTTAGACTTACATCTTGCGATAATTCAAATATCAACAAAGTTTAAAAGTAGCATTTAAATAATGAAGACGGACATTACAACAAGCTTAAAGGAGAAAACACAAGTAATTTAATAATATTTTTTATAAATGACTTACCATATTGCATTGTATCATTTACTAAAAGTCATACGAGTTTTTGGGACCCGCACCCTAGGTCACCCTCTACACGACTTGAACTCTAAGGCTTCATATGCACTCAAGGAAATCTCATCCCACCAAGAAGTTGAATCTTTATTTATAAAATATCTTTAGAAATCATATCTTCAAAACATTTAAAAATAAATTATAAATCACTTCTTAAAAACATTTTAAGAATACATTTTCAAGTCTAAATAGCTTAAAATCATGACTAAGAAAAAAAAAGGATACAAGATCCTACCTTGATAATCTAATTAACAGAGCACTTATCACAATTTCATTTAGAACCGATAAATATTAACTCTATAAGGACAACAACTGTTCTTGTCAATAACTTAAGCATTAACACACAAACACCAAATATTGGACTTATTTAACAAATTAGTATGTCATTTATGGTTCTTAGTGTGCCTCAAAAATTTTAAATCTAAGAATTTTATCACTTAGATACAAACATAATTTAAAACATTTTCTTATTCATTTCTAGTTAACGAACAAGGTAAAAATCAATTCAAAACACAAAAATAGGTGTTGGAGGCTCTAATTGTTTTAATAAAAGTCTATTGAGTTAGCTAGTCGACTGGGAACATTATGGCCAGTCTATCATTGTGTTAAGTGACTACGCTAGTTAACCAAGGTACACTAGTGCCAAGCGACCACCATGCCATAAAGCTAATGTTCCCGCATTGCTCTATTGTGAGCATCTAAGTTCAATATGGACTTTAATTAGCCTAAATCAGTTCTAATGCATTTTAATCTTGAGATTATAGTCCAAGCTCACTGCATGAATCTAATAAAACTATTCTTACAATTTTTCTAACTCATTTTCATCATTTGATTTATTAAAACTCAAACTTTTCTCAAAAGTGTGAAAAATAAAATAATACAAGTTTGAATCTGAGTTTGCATACATTTTAATGATCAAATCATGTTTAAGAAACCTTGAAAATAATGGATTTTCATGCTAAATATTTCTTCTTCATGCTCAACTTTCAAAAACAAAGCTCAAACAAAAATTTCTAACATGCAAATTCACATTTATCACTAAACTTTTAAGAACAAAGAACTTATTATCATGATACCATAGCTAGAACTTAAATACGCGAATTTGAAGCAAATAAACCAAAGATAAATGTTATCAACAAGAGAATAAATCACTTACAATGTTTTTAACCTTGAATTACGGCTTAATCGGAGCTTGGATTGATAATATTCCCTCTGTTTTGGGTTTAAAAAGAGGTTTAGTTTTTCTCCAAGTTTTTTGAGCAAAGAGAGAGTGTGTATGTATGTGTATGTGTGTGACGTGAAAAAGAGGGGAAAGGGAAAGATGGGAAGTCCGAGTTGGCTCTTTTTCCTTTTAATATGAAAAGAGGAAATAATTTGAAGGCAATATCTTTGGCTGTGCTTGGAAAGCTAAACATAGTGTCTAAAATGTTTATGTATCTAAGTGCTTTCACATGAAAGCTAAAAGAGAAGTAGTAGAGGTTGCTTTTCAATTTTGTCAAAAGTAA
The DNA here is from genome assembly GCA_946598075.1 of Artocarpus hirsutus. Classification (NCBI taxonomy): domain Eukaryota; kingdom Viridiplantae; phylum Streptophyta; class Magnoliopsida; order Rosales; family Moraceae; genus Artocarpus; species Artocarpus hirsutus. The sequence goes on from CAMOHE010024871.1 coordinate 31,397, forward strand.
GGTTTTTTTGTTGGATATAAATAAAACAATGTGGAGTGTTGTCTAATTATCAAATATGTGACTAGAAATTAATTTTAAGATAAGGTTTTAGATAGAAAAAATAGAAATTACTTGTTAAATGTTGTTTATTAATTGGCACAACAATTTTCATATTTACAAACTAATTTTAATTAAGTAAATTTAAGGTATTACATCTCTCCTCCCCTTAGGGAGTTTCATCCTTGAAATTAGAGTTTAGCTCAAAAATAGAACAAATATGGAAACAGCTTTAGCAAGGTTGACTCTTGCTCCCACATTGCATCATTGATGCCATGGCGTTGCCATAACACCTTAAATAACTATATATCATGACGTCATAAATTAGTAACTTTTTGATTGATGCTCTAGATCGACATTTTCATGTAGGTCGTGTCCTCATATATTGGTACATCATAATACGAAACAATAGTGCTAGGTTACACTAGTACTTGCGAAGCATCAATGCATGGAATACATTGTGAACATGAGACAATTCTTGAGGAAGGTCAAGATGATAAGCAAATGTATTGAATCAGCGAGTAATATCGAATGGTCCTATGTACTGGGTACAAGCTTTCCAGTTGCACTAAAATGAGTAATCCTTTTGTAGGAAAGACCCTAAGAAGGGCGACATCATCTTCCTTGAACTCCAAAGGTCTATGTCTCTCATCAACATAACTCTTTTGACTGCTCTTAGCTACTCACAAACATTCTTGAATGATGCAAATCTTCTTATTGTTCTCTCAATGTCATCATCCTAGTGGTGAGTCAATCTTCTAGCTTAAGCCAACAAATTAACGCTGACATGGTCTCCAATCGAGTGTGTCAAATTTTGCCATACCAATACTGGTTTGGTAAATGTTGTTATTAGCAAACTCAACCAAATGCAGATGTTTCTTCTAGTTTCTACCAAAATCTAAAATGCAAGCGTAGAGCATATCTTTGAGAATCTAAATAACCCTCTTACACTAACCGTCTGTCTAAGGATGAAAAGTTGTACTAGAGTTAAACTCTATACTCAAAGCTTCCTAGAAACTCTTCCCATATACTTTGCATTGAATCGTGTGTCTCTATCAGATATGACAGATAATGAAACCCATGCAACATTATTGTGCATTAGACACAATTCTCATAAGACTTTCCTCGAAGACGTAGCCCAAAATGAAATGAAATGCATCGACTTTGTCAACGTATCTACTATAACCCAAATAGCATTATGCTTTCTCTCGGTTCTCAAAAATCCCATAAGAAAATCCATCATTATTTGTTACCATTTCTGTCCTAGAATGAAAAGTGGCTACAGTTGTCCAACAGGCTTCTGGTGCTTAGCTTTTACTCAGAGACATGTCACACACTCTGCAACATAACTGTCAACACCCTTTTTCATACCTCTCCACCAATACTGCCTCTTGAGATCATGATACATCTTAGTGTCGTCAAGATGAATAGAAAAATGGGACTTATGTGCTTCTTCGAGAATATCAACCATTACTTCTTCCACCTTTGGTACTGCTAGTTGATCCTAAAAGTACAAAGTTCCATCTATATTCATGTTCCAATAATCAAACTATTCTCTGTTTTGAATCTGAGTCCATATCCTCTAAAGATGTTGATCTTGCCACTGGTTTTGTTTCATATACTACACATGTGCTGGAGCAAATGTTAAATTATAGACCACAACTCGACTGTGATCCTCATAGTACAGGAGACTAAACTTACTGATCATAGCTTTTCCCATCCAATTTTTCAAGGCCAAACAAGCAAGACCCTGGAAGAATTCTTGCAAAAGTGCATCTATCATAATGTTTGCCTTGCACGGATAGTATTGCAATGTGAAGTCATAGTCTTCTATAAATTCCATCCATCTTTGCTGCTTCAAATTCAAATCTCATTGGGCGAATGGATACCTCAAACTCTTGACCTTCAGATCATTAATGCATGAATTATTGCTGCAAGCTCCAAGTCATGAGTGGGAAAAATTTGTTCGTGTGACTTCAGTTGTCGTGACCCATAAGCACAACCTATCCATACTATATCAATATACAACCCAGTCTTTAGCCTAATGCGTTGGTGTAGTTTTTATATGGTTCATCATTGTCATGTATGATCAACGCTAGGGCATGGTTAACTTGGTCCTTAAGTCTTGGAATATGTACTAACATTCATCATTCTATTTAAATGAACATCTTTCTTAGTCAATGTCATCAACAGAGCCACATGCTTAGAGAAATCTTGTATGAATAGTCTATAATACCCTATAAGTCCTAAAAAATTGTAAATTTTTGTGACATTCTTTGGCCGTTCTTACTACAATATCATCTTGATCTTGGAAGGATGAGTATATGTCCTAGAAACTTAACTTTAGTCAACTAAAACTCATACTTTTCTTTTTTCGCATACAATTGATGTTCCTAAAGAGCCTACAAAACGATTCTTAGATGTTGCTCGTGCTCTTCCCATGTCTTAGAGTAAACCAATATATCATTGACAAAGATGATCATACACCAATGCACGTGAGGTCAAAAAATGTGATTCATCAAATCCATGAATGCAACTTGTGTGTTTGCTAACCCAAAAGGCATTACTAAAATCTTGAAATGTCCATACTCCATCCTAAAAGTTGTCTTAAGAATGTCATCTTACGTAATCTTTAGTCAATGATATCCTAATCATAGATCTATCTTAGAGAATACCATGAACCTCATAACTAATTAAATAACTTGTCGATTCTCGATAGTGGATACTTGTTGTTCATCGTAACTCAATTCAATTGCTTATAATTTATATATAGTTTGAGAGATCCATTGTGCTTCTCAGTGAACAAAAACTGGTGTGCCCTATAGTGATATTCTAGTCTTAATATAACGCTAGCCAGTTCTTTGAATGGTTTCTTCAACTACCTCATCTCTGCCAACACCATATGGTATGGTGTGATGGAGATTGAAGTGGTTCCAAGGAAGTAACTCAATGTTGAATTCTATCTCTTGGTTCGACGACAATCTAGACAGTTCATCAGGAAATATATCCTTGAACTCATAAATTACAAGGATAGCGGTGTTCTCACCAATTGCATAAGACTCACCCTCTAAAACAGATTGAAGGACATAACAAGCTAAGTTTAGGAACTATTTCACTATCATCTAATCAACACCACTCTAGAAAGTGAAAATGTTCCCTAACTAGTCATTGGCGTTACCCCCTATGGTGACAGTCAACAACTACACTGTACCTAGACAACCAATCCACTCCCAAGTTCGTCATAGGTACTCATAGATATGACAAGCAAATCAGCCCTCAAGATCTCACCCCTAATAGTAATCTTATAGGATTTACAAGTAGCTCTCATGTACACCTTACCCAAAGGAGAAGTTACAATTATGGGTTCATCAAATCCCTTAGTCTCTAAACCAAGAATGTTTGCAAAAGAATTGGAAATTAGAGAATGTTTTTGGAACAAGTATCAAATAAAATGTTAGCTAAGGATTGAGAAAAAAGAATCATACCATCAATTATGGTCTTGCTAGCCTGGGCTCTTGAACTTCCTATAGTGATGGTATGAACTTGACCTTAAGCTTTTCCTTTACCCTTGTTTGTATTGTTGGGTCTTAGGTTCACTTGCTTGAAATGTTGTGGTGGTAGAGACTACACATTTCCTAGACTCTATGGCCAATAATATGGAAAAACCTATTGAAAGTTATGTGGCTAGAATTTCTGCATTGCAAAGGGCATCTGTTGAGGAGTGAACTAATGGAACTAAGGCAGTTGAAACTATGGTTGTCCATAACCACCATTTCCTTGTTATGGTGCCTATTGAGGGTCTTGAGCAGATAATTCTTTTTGAGGTAATTTGGCTGCTTACAATGGTAACAGTGGAAATTGTAAAGGTTGGTCTGACTACTACTAGAAGAGTTGCTACTACTATTGTTAATTCTACCACTATTTTGACCTCTAGGTTGTTGATACTGCTGATTGTTGATGTTCTTTCAGGAGTTCTCTATTGGAAAACGAGTATACAGTGAAATTTTTAAAATTTTTAAATCAAAGCATTTTTCAGAATGCAAGTTTGACATGCAATATACATAAATTAATCATAGATTTTACTAACTTTTTGTATACCGGTGTAGGCTCGAATTTGTACAGAGAAAAATGTTCCAAAAAAGCCTCAACCAATTGGTCTTCTTTGCTATTCTCTATCCACAATTAGAGTGTGGGTAGTCACATGTCGTACAGTTCTTCCTCTGATGACTCTCCTTCTAACCAATTGAGAAGACCTAGAGCTAAGGTTCTTGATTGTAAACAATAGCTCTCAGGGAGTTTCAGAGTTTCTCACACTAGAGTATTCACCCTATACTTCTCAACTAATCTAAATAATTGAAAAAACTCACCCCCTACTTATAGAGGTCGGACCTAGGGTTAATCATTATCAGATGAGGCCTCAAGATTTGAATCTGGATCAACTTCTAATGAAAATCGCATCTGAAAGTTGTAAACAATTATCACTTGATCACCTGCCAAACTTACTCTATCGACGAGCCAAACTACCAGATCAACCTACTGAACTTACGAATATATGATCCCTAAGGATTTTTTTTTTCCCAACCGAGATTCTTAGATAGAGCCTTAGTTTTGATTCAAATAACCTAATAGAAAAATTGTTTAATCAAAACAGTCATACCTAGATAATCTTATAGAAAATAAAATATTATCCCAAAAATTCAACATGTTGACCTTGAATTAATTTATAAAATTAATTCAACCGATAAACAAACATGAATTATTAGATTTGATCCTATTGAATTTCAACCGATCTAATAATTTAATATAAGTCATTGATTTATAGGAAAAGCAAGCCGTATCGTTACAAGATTTAATATAAGCTAGCAAAGAGGGACCCGATGGATCTATATAGTTCAAGCTCCTATAATTATAAAATACAATATTCTAGATACATATTTAATAATTATCAACTCTAACACTACTCCACTAAAAGCTTAGAGCTGCACTCTCGAATTATATAAAATTACTAAGCTTCAAATAAGCAAAGCATCTAGGACATACCATAATGTGTCATATACCCATAGGATATTTATAATCAACTTATGGATATATTTTGTTTTACCTTCTCGATTATTTTTATCTAACATTCCATTGTCTCACCATTTGAAAACTTACTATTCAAAGACAGTAAACCATTTGGTTACACCTATGCATCCAAATGGTTAACGCTCTAGTCTTCTAAGTACAGGATAACGCATACAAGAGAATATCATTAACTCTATAAAAAGAGCTATGGATTCCATATCTATGAATAATGAGTATACACAATCGAGAGTCATGTCTCTAACATACCATCATAAAGTCAGGATGTCATTCTTTTCTACATCAAAAGACATAAGTCAAGAGTACGGGCTCATTAGTTAATTCAGGATTAAGACATAACATATATAATTGTCTAAAGTAAATTAATTTACACAAATAGAATTATTAATCTAAATCAATTTAACTTTATGTTTCAATCCAATACATCGTCATCTATGATAATGCATCACTGTCTCTGCTCGCAAAGTCCTACTCCGATGACCAAGACAAGCCGTCTCCTATTAGGGATGTAGACAACATAACGATCTTAACATGAATAAAGCGTCCAACTTTATTCCTTCGATAGCGGATCTTATGATTTAGACTATCACTATTAAGATTCATGTCTTTCGCATAATCTGTCCATCAATGCACGATTCTTAAATGCTTAGGCTAAAGTCTTAAACTTTTGTTCACTTATCATACATTCAACAAAAATGAACATGAAAAGGACAACATTTGGTACATGAATAATAAATAAGCTCTTTATTGATAAAATGTCTCTAAAAACATATTGTAACATTTCACTCCTTAGGGCATCATGTCTAACATTCCTACGATCCATCAGCTGCTCTAGTCTGGTTTTCATAATAGTTTGCATTGTCTCTCTCTATTGATATTGTGGATAACACCAAATTGCCGTAATTTCTAATCCTCAAAGCAACTAGAAACAGACATATAGGGCCTTTAACCTTCTTGAAACTTAATGCACTTTTCTTCCTTAGACCCTGCTGCAAATAAAGCAAACCTAACTAATTTGATGAACTTCGCCTCATATTCCCTTGCTATCATTTTTCCTTGTTCTAGCTTGTAGAACTTCACACTATTCTAGTCTCCATAGCTTTATGGAAAATACTGTTCATAAAAAAGCCATTCAAATTCTGCCCAGTTTACATTCTTGGTATTCTAAGCACATCTTACTTGCTTCCACCATGCATTGGCACTACCCTCGAGTTTGTACATTATGAATTTGACTTAGAAGCAGTATGCACACCCCGAGCATCTAAGTGTTTCACCATAGAATTGAACCAATACTCTGCCACTTATAGGTCACTATTTCTATCAAAAGTCGATATTGTTGCAAGTCAAAATTCCCTAAAGAAATGCTCTTGGTGATCAGCTATGGAATTCTCCCCTTGCACTCTTGATTCCATTTGCCTGAAGGTATCAAACATGATATTCCTCACACCCTCGTTGTGAACAAGATCATTGCTAGTAGAACGATGCCTAGGTGTCGTTCCCTCAATTCTGAAAAGAAAACTAGATTAACAGTGGTTTACTGATGTCCTATTATGTATGCACAATTCCCAAGGTTTCAACACCTATGGCTCTAATATCATCTTATCACGCCCTAAAACTAGGCTTGGTGATGTGGTAGTTTAATTAGAAATAATTAATTAAAAATTAAGCTTAAACGCTAATTATGATACCATCATTTCTCAAAAATCTTGAGGAAGTAATAAAATTGGAAATAAATTTTTCGTCATCACATTTTAAGATGTCACATTGACAAAATAATTATGGCATGATTTAAAATCATAATTGGAAACATTACATTCAAAAACGCCACAAAAGTATCACCCAGGTCTAACTAAACCACACAATATGTGTATACATAATTTGAAAACAAAAATGATAAGGTAGACATCCAAACCACAGTCCAAAGGGAAATAACAAAAGTGCACGAGAATAACTAATTATTACATGCCTCTTGGAACACACAATAACTGTAACAAGCAATAACTTAGTTCTCGGGCTCCACAAGTTATACCGACCAACGTGCTACTCTGCCTTGCACTCAGATCCTCCTGAGGGGATTTAAAATAAATAAATATATATATATATATATATATATACAAACTATGAATGGAAGTCTTAATAGAATTGTAAGTTCAAAAGCAACATTTGAAAAATAATGATAGACATTACAACAAGCTTAAAGTCTAACACAAGAAAATTGATAATATTTTTAATAAAAGACTTATCATACTATATCATATGATTTATCAATAATCATAAATAAAGACTTACTCATTTGCAAGGCCTAGAAAAACCTTTGAAGTGGCTCATATAGGTTTTTAGGACCTATCTCCTAGGTCGTCCTCTACACGACCTGAACTCTAAAGCTCCATGTGTTTAAAACTCAACTAATTAAAGAATCTCATGCCGGTTAACGTTTGAAAAATATTTCAAACATTTTCTCATTTAGGGAAATCTCATTCTAAGATATTGAATCTTTATTTATGAAATATTTTTAGAAATCATATTTCCCAGTACATTTGACAATAAATTATATATAACTTCTTACAAACATTTTAGGAATACATTTTCAAGGCCAAATACTTAGAATCATGACTAAGAAAGAAAGAATGTATGGTCCGATCTCGACAATCTAAGTAACTGAGCACTCCTCGTAATTTTGTTCTAGACTGATAAATCTTAGCTCCATAAGGAAAACAACTGAATATGTCAATAACTCAAGCATTAACACAAAAACACTAAAAATTGGACTTAATTAACATATTCGTACATTAGTTATTGTTCTTAGTGTGCCTCAATAAATTTAAATCTTAGAATTTTATCACTTAAAGTTAAAAATACTTTAAAACACATTTTCATTCATTTCTAGTCAAGGAAAGAAAAAAAAAAAAACTCAATTTAAAGCACGAAAACAAGTGTTGGAGTCTAAGACTATTGGAACAAAAGTCCATTGAGCTGGCTTAATCGGATTATGTCAAGAAATAAATCTTATGAACAAGAGATAAAATCACACAATTATTTAACCTCAGATTATGGCTTAATTCAAGCTTGGATTAATGGTCTTCCTTCTGTTTAAGGTTGAAAAAGAGGGTTAGTTTTTCTCTAACTTTTTGGAGTAGAGTGAGAGAAAGAGTAAGCAAGTAAGTGACATGATTTTCTTGCTATCTATTTTTTAGAAATGTTACTTTGACTGTTTTAGCTTGAGGGTTGTTTTTATAGATGGAGAGAGGTTGGTCAATGGTCGTTAGATCTTGTAGCGATCCTTGTCAAGTGTGAGTTTAAGATTTATAGTTGTTGGATTGTTTATGCTTGAATTTAATAGGTGGAAATATTTGTTACATGGATCCAAGGAGTTTTGAAAGGCTTGGAATGATGCCCTTGGCACATCTTTGACGAAAGTAAAGACTCCAAACACCTATTCTGAAGCGCCAAATAAATTAACTAGTTGGTTTCAAAATATATAGATAAAATATATCTATATTAAGTATAGTTTGGACTCAAAACTTTAGCATGTAAGAGATTTACATTGTAAATCACCTTCTTTTTTTTTAATTACTACAGCACGTAAGGGCTTCACATTATAGCAACCAAAAGTTTAAGTTATAATTGATCTTACCAAATACCTTATATATATATATATACATATATTCATGTAGTATAAAATGTATCTTTTCTTGTGGATATAAATTGTTGTTTTAGTTATTAAATTAATTTTTTAACAGTCTAATATATTAGTACAATGATTTTTTTTTTTTTTTGGTTTCACATTGTTTTAATATAGACATTCATAAATTATAAGGTTATAAAATTACTCCTTGTTTTGTAAAAGTGGTTCCTGCCACTTTTTTAGTTATAAACAATGTAAAGCTCTCACATGCTACAATAAAAGTGGTTCTAACCAATAGTTTCCATCACCCTTCTAAACACCCTATTAATCTCACTACCAAAACAATTGTTCTTGTCGATTGAAAAAAAAAAAGTTCCTACCCTATGAAAACCCCAAAACTAAAAGGAGATTTCTATAATAGAGCTTAAAAAATTACTTATAAGTCTTTATTTTTTAATCTATCAAATCTATATCATAAATTGTATGTTCTATATGTAAGTTTTATTATTATTATTATTTGTTGTTTCCAAATCCAATAGGTAAAACACATAAACTAACCACATGATGTCTTATTGTAAAATGACCAAAAATGAAAATAAGAAAAGAAGGTTACAAATTCATGGTCATGAATGAGTGAAAGTAAAATTTTTTAAAATAATCTTTAAAGGGGGTAAAAAAAACTTGACAAAGTAACAATAGTGATTGATTAATATTAATAAATGGTTAATCATTATTATTGATCAATTTACAGAGTATGTCATTGATTTTTTTTCTTTTTTTTTCTCTTTTCTATCTTCAATAACTATTAGGGTTTGATTTAGAGAAGCCCAAATCAAACTAAGATCAAGGCCTAGTAAAATGCATAGCCTAAATCATATGGCAAGGGAAATGAGTTTGAATACATTGATAGCTGATTCAAGTGTGACACCCAAGCATTTCTAATACATTAAAAATACAATAACTTAAGGATTATGTTAACCAAAATATGTGTCACAAGGATTGTTGTTTAATCTAATTTTTATGATAAAGTCCATAAAAGCAAAAATAGGATTTTTAAGGGTAAAAATCATGCTATAGTCTTAAATAAAGAAGGAATGATATGGAAACAAGCTCGAAAGCCTAATTGTTATAAAATGTGTTGCAACAAATGTTAAGACAAAAATATAGTTTAAAAAAAATATTTTATAATAATATGAAAAATTATATAGTGTTAGAATAATGTAGTGTGAGGAAGTACACTGACAAAGTTATGTAGTATGAAAATTACACTGCAAAAGTAATGCAGTGTAGGAACTGGACTGTTTAAAGTTAAGCAGTACAAAAATTAGACTACTTAAAGTTAAAACAGCATAGGAATAATACTATTTGGAGGATATGAATGAGTAAGGAATGCTGTGTAAGCTCATTACAGTATAGAGAATATACCAACAGTATAAGAAAAATACTGTCAGTATAAATATAGATTGTATAAAGTTAAGCAGTATAAATTTAGACTGTGTAAAAATGTAAGACCCACCATGGGACACCCAAATGGATGAGAAATTGCCACCACACCCTCTTAATGTGGCCAAATAAAATCTTGCCACCTTTACCCTTAATGATGCTTAAGGATGAAAAAGCATGTTTAGTCACGAAAAAAAGAAAGAAAAGAAAAGAAAAAAAAGGGGACACTCCAAAAGTGAATAATGTGTCCCATCTCTCTTGGTAGAATTGACAAGTGTTGTGGGCAATTTTTTCTTTCCAAACAAGTCCTTAGGGTGATGTCTATATATAGCCAAGGACTCGTTGAAAATTAAAAAGTTTGGTTTTATGAAATTTTCCCATTTCTTTCCCAAAGAAAACCACCCCTCCCATGAAATTCCCTCAAGAAATTTTCAATGCATAGGCCTCCAAATCATGTAAGGAAGCAAGTTTAAGTGTTGAAGATCAAGGATAAGCAATGGTGGAGGCAAAATTTCAAGCTTTTTCTTAGGGATTTTGATGTTTCTCTTGAACTTTGGATGGGTTTTGATTGGGTTTTGTCATAGTTTTTGTGGAAAGGACAAAACAAAGTTTTGAGCTTAGCAAAGGAGGGTCAAAAAGCTTGGTAAAGTTTAGGTAAATCTCTAAACTTTATACTTGAAAGTTTATGCTATAAACATGTATGTCAAGTGTTTGATGAAATGTTTTGAGCTATAACATGTAAGATGGGCATTATGGCATGATTATTTTATGTTTTATATCAATGGTGATGATGATGGAAAGAAAGAAAGTAAGGGTTTTGTGTTTAAAGTAGAAAACGGTTAAACTTTATATTTTGTACAATGTTTAACTAATTTCAAAGGAATAGGGTTTTGAGGGCCTTAAAGGCCAAATTGTGCTCTAATTAAGGCTTGGAATTTGCCAATATAGTGAGGGAAACAACTTTTGTGAACAAAGTTTTGTAAAATTTCAAAAGGACTAAATTGCAAAGTTTTGCAAAAATTCAGCAAATTTAAAAATAAGCCAAAAAGTCCACTGTAATGTAGGAATTTTAAGAAAGTTAAAATACAAAAGTTGTAGAACTCATCAAAACTATTAAGATAATATAGACAGTTTGTCAAAATTCTGTTCGATTGAGGAGTTATGAATTTTACGAAATTTTAAGCACAAAAATTCATGAAATGAAACCATTATGAAATTTTAGAATTCGACCGAAAAGCTTTTGTAAGTTTTATTACTTGTGAAAAAATAGACGTGTTGGTACAAAATGATTGTCTTTGGTTTCGGGGGCAAAAATGTAAATATTTTAATGTTTCAGGCCAAAAGCATAAAATCGTGTGAAAACTAGGTTTTCACCAAGGAATGTTGGTTCCTACACTACTATAGGTAGTAAGTAATCATAGATGTTAGGTTTTAAAAGATTTAAAGTTTAGTCAAGGAAAGAAAAGAAACCAACATTAAGGGCAAAAACGTAAAGATCTTCAAGTTTCAGGTCAAAACTGTAAAGTTTTCACAAAATAGATTTAATTAAAAGGAAAACCATTGTTTTTGTTTTTAGTAATATTACAAGACATAGCAAAAATTTTTAAAGACCCGTCAAGTGCACAATGGCCATTCTATAAAAACAGCCAAAACGGACCTAAAACGCCCGATGTTAGAAAACACCCCTTAATGGGAATTTTTTCATAACATATAAGAATTGAAAGGAAAAGTTAAGCAGAAAGTTTAACAAGCTACGAAGTTGATGAAAAACCCATTAGGAATAAATTCATCATTTTTGAGGAAACGGCTAAAACAAAAGTCGAACACTCCGAATTAGTAAAACACTCTTAGATGAAAAATGTTTCGTATCTTGTTAGGTAAATAAACCATCGAATGATACGAGAGATTTAACTAATAGAGGTTTAAGTTAAGGCAAAAGACAGGTAACTCCAATGGGTTACAAAGTTAAGTAAAGAAAAAGGTAACCTGATGGGTTACAAAGTTAAGTTAAAAGAATAATAACCCAATGGGTTATGGAGTTAAAGTAAAGTAAAGGTAACCCTGGTGGGTTACAAAGCTAAGTAGAAGAAGGTAAACCAATAGGATACAAAGTAAAAGAAACTAACCGATAGCATACAAATTATGTCAAAAGGAATAAATATTTAATGATTTAGTTCTATTATCAATCGAGTAGATTAGTAATATGAAAAGTTACTAATAAGTTGGGTGTCGTATGATTAGAACACAAAAGCTGACTATTAAAAGGAAAAGGTAGGAAACGGGAATGTTAGAGCCATAGACAGGTAAGTTCAAACCTCACTTATAGCATGAAGTAAATAATTTTCAAATGCTTATATATATGTTTGCAAATGTGTTTGCAATTATTATGCAAGTTGTTTTTTAAAGTATGTTTACATTTGTTATGTAAAAGGTTTTAAAGTTTAAATCAAGATTTGCAATGTACTTGCAACTATTATGTTTAAAGCATGATTGCATTTAATATGCATAAGGTTTAAAATAACAAGTAAAGGTTTGCAATATATTTGCAATTATTATTCTTAAAGTTTGTTTGCATGTGAAATGCATAATGTTTTAAAGAGTACAAGTTATGATTTGCAAATGTGTTTGCATATGAGGTGTTAGCATTTGATATGCTCACTAAAGTTAATAAGAAGGTAAAGTAAAGATGGTAAGTTGTGTCGTACCAGCCTTCTTGTTGTAAGGTACTCAAAGTAAAGTTAAAGTTATGACCTCGGTGTTCAATGGTCTCAAGTCTTCTACAAGGGAAGCATCATGTTTATAATCTCATGATTAATAATGCTGGTACGAACACTAAAGTTTATAAGATAAGGAAAGTTAAAGAATAAAGATAAAAAGTTAAAGTACAAAATGAATGTTTGTAGGATGCTCATAAATGAAAGTTAATTGAGCATAAATGGAATCATGCATTTTGATTTTGCTTGTATTCCTTATTATGAAATGTTTAAGTGTTATGAAAACCATTCTAAGAAATGTTTCACGTAAATGTTTATGAAAAACATTTTTATGTTTACAAGAAAAGGTTTATGAAGGACATTTCAAGAAAAACGTTTAAAAAATGTTTTATGAAAAATGTTTTAAGAGAAAGGTTTTTATGACAAAAGCTTATAAGGCGTGGTTTAATGATTTGTGAGATTAGGATTGAACTTATGAAGTAAAAGCTCATTAAAAATTTTTTCATGCTATAGGTAGTCCTATGGGTGACTAGTATGACCTGTTTGAAGAGCTCAGTGCTACAGAGGAGAGATACAAAGATCATTACAAGAAAATATTGATTACACGACCTTTATTTCATGACCGTTTCACAAAAACCGTCGTGTAAAGGGCAAAAATGCGCGGCAACTTACGCCCGTGAAAACGAAGACCGTCGTTGAAAGGTGGGAAGATACCACGACGGTTTTTTCAAAAAACCGTCGTAAAATAAGGAGATACCACGACGGTTTTCTTCAAAAACCGTCGTGGCAGCTCTAATTTACCACGACCGTTTTATATAAAAACCGTCGTGGTATCTCTATTATTCCACGACCATTTTTTCAGAAAACCATCGTGGTATCTTCAAGGGCTAAAGAAAAAAACAGGGGTGGAAAATCGGAGCTACCACGACGGTTTTTAGAGAAAACCGTCATGGAAGATTAGGGCAACCACGACGGTTTTCTCCAAAAACCGTCGTGGTAGCTCTACCACGACAGTTTTACTCCGAAACCGTCGTGGTAGCTTACTTTAAAGCCCTTCCCATCCTCGGCTTTCAGACAGTACATTTCAGAAATACACTTTACAAATACAAACACAGACCCTTCCGAATCAGCCGTTGCCGTCTCTCTCCGCCTCCACA
>CAMOHE010024873.1:0-13531 GCA_946598075.1 Artocarpus hirsutus
GGTCCAAGAGTGGTTATGCAAACAAGGAACACTATAAACAGAGGGAGGCGAGGTTGAGAAAGGAGACCCATTTTTAGAGTATTAGGGTGGTAATTTAGATTCGACACGAGAACACGACTCAAAATCGTCCCAGTTGGATGATACAATTGACACGAAATTAAGTTGGATTCACTCAGTTTATTAAATTTATATAAAAAAAATATAGAAAAAGACAGACAACTAATTTTATAAGAGCAAATTTAACAACTTTACCTCAAATAAAATAAAAATATTTATTCTTTGTTATCTAAATTCACAAAGTAAAGTATAGATAAGTAAAATAACATGTATATTGCTTATATTAGTTGTGAAAATACAAATTTGAGTGACCTTTCCACTAAACGGGTGATATGAACGTTCACTAGAACTCAACACGAAAATTTAGGTTGACACTACTCTGTCAAAATTCCTAGAGAATTGTATGTAATTTTCTTCATAATGTGAGATCTTGGGTGTGTAGTCTTTTCTAGAAAATATAATGCATTGAATTACGTGGACGTAGGCCATTTCAAGCTGAATCACTATAAATCTAGGAGTCCATCTTAATTTCTGTCTTTATTTTCGTCTTAATTTTCAGCATTTATTGTTTGTCCGATTGTTGGATTTCATTGATATTATTGCTTGCACTTATCACCTTGATGTTGGCCCATTTTAATTGTTAACATTTTTTTTGTTTGGCTGGGACCATATTTTATCCTACTTTGGATACATAAGTGTCATCTTTATATTGTGACTTCGAACTATATAATGCCAATTTGTATTACATATATTTTTATGTTGTATGCTATTTTAATGGATGGACAACATTTATATCGTTTTAAATGTTACAAATATAGGTCTTTCAATAATAATACTATCAAAAGGGACTTTTGAAGAAAAAAATAAAGTAAATTTTTTTTTTTACCGTTTGAGTGAAATTTATAATTATAAATGTGCTCAATTTTTAAACTTATTGTTTAACTCAAAGAATGGTAATGATATCATTTTCAAATTCGTAAACAATTTATAACTTTTTTTTTATGGATGGAAGAAAATTTTTTTTTAAACAAGATTTGGGATCCACTCACAGACAACTAACAAAAAAGATCCTTTTGTAATTACAACCTTTTTAGAAATTTAAGGGTGTTCTTGTAATTAGATGTTGTCTAAATAGTGTATGTTATTTTAGTAACGCAAAGGGTGTTAATGTAATTTGCTCTCTTCCCCGTTTCTGCACCGTCTTCCAGCCTAAGTACACCGTTTGTTTCGGTCCCTTTCTTTGCCTGCACGGCCAAACGAAATTGAAAAATTTTTAATCGTCGGGCGGCGCATGCTAGCAAATGGCACCGATGCTGCGCACGTTAGCACGTCCCGGTGTTTCCTGCGCCGTCTGTGACCACGGGTACCTTGTCTTTCCTCTCCAACCCACCTTATCCTACGCACCCCCACCCTCACCCCATTCCCTTTCCCTTTCCTCTTCTTCCCCTTCTCGTCATTCTCTTCACCACTGCGGTTTTCGTTAGGGTTAGGGTTTCCTTCTTTTTCTACTGTTCAATTCTCCATGCCCTTCCGAGAACTCCATCTTCTAGGGCTTGTTTCGCGCACATGGACCATCACCGAAGGCAATCCAAGGACCCCGTCTCCTACTCTAATCTCTTCAATCTCGAGGTTTGTTAATGAAATTTTCGTCGCTTCTTTTTTTTTTATTCCTTTTTGCGCGGTTGTTTCTTGGAATTATTGCCTCTTTTGGTTCACTTGTTCGCTTTGCCTTGTGTGAAATTCGAGTTCCTTAATGTTTGTTTGTTCTTTGTTTTGCGAATTTTTTCGTGTGTTCTTAAAATTGGACTTGTTAGAGTTTTCTAAATATTTGTTCGTTTTGAACTCTGATTAGTTGATTGCATTTTCATTGTTCTATTTTGAAATTCTTATTTGCTTATTAATTTGTTCTTTTGATTTTTGAGCTGTGTTGTAGCCCTTGATAAACTTTCAACTTCCACAACAAGATGATGACTTTGATTATTACGGAAATAGTAGTCAGGATGAGAGTAGAGGTAGCCGAGGTACGTAAATTTGTTTTTATTTTTATATTTATTGTTTTTAGTTTTATTTTTAACTTATTTTCTTGAACTCTTAATCATTCATTTGTAGTTTTTGTATGTAATGCGCTTTAATGTTGTAAATCATTGTTCCTTCGCGTTTATAAATATAAAAAATGTATATTAAATACTTTTGCAGAGGGAATTTGAGCTAGGGTGATACAAACCTATGTGCAATAGTAATACTTTTTTTGCTCCTTTCTGGTTGCTTTGTCATTGTAGGTGGAGCAATTGCAAACCAAGGTAATGGGCTAATTTCAGAGAGGGAGTTTAGCTCGGGAAAGAAAAGACAGCGGTCTCAAAACAGCGAGTACGGGGACGAGGACAACTATTACACCACACACATTACAGAGGAACGGTATCGATCAATGCTAGGAGAACACATTCAGAAGTACAAGAGGAGGTTCAAGGATTCCTCCACAAGCCCTGCCCCGACCAAGCTGGGAGTTCCAATGTCGAAGAGTAATTCTGCTAGGAAGTTGAGGAATGCGCAACGGGGAGGGTTTCTCGAATCGGAAGTTACACCAGACTGGCTCAATGATATTAACCCTCCGAAAACGGGGAGCTTACGCCAAGCAGATTATCCTCAGCAGAATGTCATTGATAGGTTGGTTTTTTCGTTTTCTTCTCTAATTCCACTTGGAGAAATCTGTTCCTGAGTTAAATCTTTTATTCTTAGAATAGTCAGATAAATAATTTATTTAAAAACTTGATTTTGATTACTAATTTGAAGCAGAACAATGTATGAGCCTCCTTATTTGGACATTGGGGATGGTATCACCTACAAGATTCCTCCAACTTATGACAAGCTGGCAACTTCGTTGAACTTGCCGAGCTTTTCAGACATTCGAGTGGAGGAAATTTACTTAGAAGGCACATTGGATTTAGGGTCCTTAGCAGCAATGATGTCCACTGATAAAAGGTTTGGGCCTAAAAACCGGGCAGGGATGGGGGAGCCCCATCTGCATTACGATTCTCTTCATTCAAAATTAGTGGCACTATCAGCTTCTAACTCGGCTCAGAAGTTCAATCTCAAAGTCTCTGATAAATTAAATTTATCGATCCCAGAGGGGGCAGCTGGAAATATAAAGAGGTCTATTTTGTCTGAGGGTGGTGTTTTGCAGGCCTACTACGTAAAAGTTCTAGAGAAAGGCGACACATATGAGGTTTTGATCCCCATCCCTATGATTGGCTAGTGATGTTTTATTTTACTTTTTTCACCTTACTCTCTCTCCGGTGGATGGTTATTGCTTTGTGTTGCAGTAGCTTCCTTATCTGATAATGGGTTTTGATTCGGTTCTGGCTTCATTACTGCAGATAATTGAAAGAAGCTTACCTAAGAAGCAAAAGATAAAGAAAGATCCATCTGTAATTGAGAGGGAGGAAAGGGAGAAGATTGGAAAATTTTGGGTAAACATTGTAAGAAGAGACATACCGAAGCATCATAGGAATTTTACAACTTTTCACAGGAAGCAACTGATAGATGCCAAGAGGGTTTCAGAAAGCTGTCAAAGAGAGGCAAGTGAACGTTTGCTTTCCATGAAAGTTTTATGTACTTTGTTTTCTAATGGCGTAGGGGACATTCCTTTACATAGTTGATACTGAGTCCTTATTTCATTAACTCATCTCAGCATATGTTTGTAGTACTATGTTCTGATGCTATGTTCTCATTCGTCTATCAAAAACTTTGTAAGTGCTGAAACTGTGCTTGTATCTGATATCTTTTCCAGGTGAAACTGAAAGTGAGTAGATCACTTAAATTGATGAGGAGTGCTGCAATTCGCACAAGGAAGTTAGCCAGGGATATGTTGCTCCTTTGGAAGAGAATAGATAAAGAGATGGTAACTTTTCAAATCCTTAAATGGAGTAGAATGATTATGGTTAGAAAATATAATTAATCTGGCTGTAATAGGCATTATGCTCTACAAACTCAGCAGGGGGCTTTTGTTCCCATGTTTCAAATCAGAAGCATGGCATGATACATTAATAATTAAACTGGAGTGGATTTGGGGAGTAAATTTTTAGAGTTCTGTTTCAGCATCATAACTGTGACTTATCTTCTCAGTATTTACTTACTACTTTTCTGGCAGGCAGAAGTGAGGAAGAGGGAAGAGAGAGAAGCTGCTGAAGCCCTGAGGCGTGAACAGGAGCTTCGAGAAGCAAAGAGACAGCAACAGAGGCTGAATTTTCTTATTCAACAAACTGAGCTTTACAGCCACTTTATGCAGAACAAGTCAAGTGCAGAGCCATCTGAAGCTGCACTTGTGGGGGATGAGGAAATAAAAGATCAAGATGTGCTTATGAGCTCTTCAGATGCTGGGCCTGTTGAGGAGGAGGATCCCGAAGAGGCTGAATTGAAAAGAGAGGCTTTGAGAGCTGCTCAGGATGCAGTCTCTAAGCAAAAAAGACTAACGAGTGCATTTGATAGTGAATGTGATAGACTGCGCCAGGATGGTGAAACCGAGGCTCCACAGGAGGTTGCAGGAGCTAGTAACATTGATCTACATAATCCGTGAGTTAATCCATTGATCTTTTCTGTTTTCCTTGGGTTTTACTTTGCTTTGAAACAAGTTAAGGAGTTGGTGGCAAAGCGAGGTTGTCGTTTTGATTGAATTTATGTTTCTATATTTGCAGTTCTACGATGCCAGTGACATCAACTGTTCAGACACCACAGTTATTTAGAGGTTCTCTTAAAGAGTATCAGCTGAAAGGTCTACAGTGGCTTGTTAATTGTTATGAGCAGGTTGTTAAACGCATTGAGAAATGCATACATATCAACATATATTGCTGCTTTATTCTTTTCATTAGACTGTTTATTTTTGGAGTTTATTCTTGTCTACAGGGTTTAAATGGAATTCTTGCTGATGAGATGGGCCTTGGAAAGACCATACAAGCGATGGCATTTTTGGCTCATTTAGCTGAGGTAATTACTCTACCTGGTGTCTGATGCATACCTTTTTTCCCCATTGATTCTGACTTGGAATGACTTTTTCGTTCAGGACAAGAATATATGGGGGCCTTTTCTGGTCGTTGCTCCTGCATCTGTATTAAATAATTGGGCTGATGAAATAAGTCGTTTTTGCCCTGAACTAAAAACTCTTCCATATTGGGGTGGGCATAAAGACCGTGCAGTTCTTAGAAAGAAAATTAACCCAAAGACTCTCTACCGTAGGTAAGCATATTTTGTTAAGGTCCTTTTTTTGTAGTGCAATAATAATTTGGTTAAAATATCATTTTGGTTTCATTGGTCTTTTTATTTACCACGACTTGAGCATTTCCAGTTTAATACTCTAATTTGTGTTTCTAGTTTAAATACCTGGATCCACCTTAAAAAAAACAAAAAAGAAGAAGAAGGAGATTAAAATATCTGGGTTTCAGCAATACATTTCATTTTTGCTTTTCACATTTGGGTCTCTAGTTTATTCTGTTATTTATTTTTGTGCAATTGTGTTTGATAAAAAACGAAAAAAATCATTTGGGTTTCATTTGTCTTATTATTCACCAAAAACAATTTTAATTTATAGTTGCATAGTGAGTTATCTTTTTGACGTATATATAAAAAAAAAAGGGGTTTAACCGTTTAAGTTTCAGGGTTTCAGTAAAACGTTTCATTTCTGCTAATTTCATTTGGGTCTCTAGTGTATTCTGTTATTTATTTTCATGCAATTGTGTTTGTTTAAAAAAAAAAAAATGCCTCATTTGTCTTGTAAAAAAAAATAAATAAAGGCATTTGGGTCTCATTTGTCTTACTATTCGGTAAAAACAATTGTAATTTATTGTTGTATTATGAATTATCTTTTTGATGTATATATTTATTTTTCCATTCCTTTCTAGGGACGCTGGGTTTCATATTCTCATTACTAGTTACCAGCTGCTAGTTTCTGATGAGAAGTATTTTCGTCGTGTAAAATGGCAATATATGGTGTTGGATGAAGCCCAGGCAATCAAGAGTTCAAACAGGTTTGACTTAGTGTGCACTTAACAGTTGTTTCCCACATTTTCATTTTATATTAGCTTTTCCCCTGAATCAAGGACTGGATATTGCTTGCATGTTTTTTTTTTTTGGTCTAGAACTGAATTATACTAAATTGCTAACGCAGTTTTATAACTTAAAAAAAAAAAAAAAGAACAAGAGTAATGCACTATGGGGAAAAGATATCCTGATTTGTCTTCTTGTTTGCTACCAGATGAATAGTTTAATAGAATCTACAAAAAGATAAATAAGAGAAAGTGAATTTCTTATTCATCTAGTCTTTTCCCTTCCTGCATCTGATTAACTGGTTTGTTTTTTTTTTTTGTTTTTATTCCATGAACTGTGAAGATTGATCACCAGTATCGTGCTTGGATGATAAATTTCCAATGCTTGATTAAAGATCGATTTTGTATGTTGTTATGGACGTTCTAAAAGCAAAGCAACACAAATTTGTTCCTGTGAACTGCATGTTTTATTTTTTGTAGTATTGGATTTTGTTTGCTTCTATTTGTACCTTTTTTGTCAGCCACGCCAATATTCTTAAAGCCTTACTATATCCTGGAATGTTAGTTTCTATTGTTCTGCATTCTCTTAGATATTCTGTTGCTGGTTTGACAGTATAAGATGGAAGACACTGCTTAGTTTTAACTGCCGAAATAGGTTGCTGCTGACTGGTACGCCTATCCAAAATAATATGGCAGAGTTGTGGGCCCTTTTACATTTCATTATGCCAACCTTGTTCGACAGCCATGAACAGTTTAATGAGTGGTTTTCTAAAGGGTATGCCGACTTTGTTCAGGTTCACTGAGTTGATTGATAACAACAATCTGATAGTATTAATCATGTTTTCTTGTTAATGATAATTTGCCACATTTTACCAGAATTGAGAGCCATGCAGAACATGGTGGTACTTTAAACGAGCACCAACTTAACCGATTGGTGAGCATCTTTTATGCACGTAACCAATAGGTTTTTCTTGAAATGCTGTCTTTAAAAACCATGTTATTGCAAAAGCATAAGCCAAATTGTCAATTTGTGGCAAAGCTGTGAATTGGACTTTGGTTTTCATATCTCTAGGCCTCACGGAGGACATTTGAAATTTTTTGCGGCCTTTTGATTTTTAAATCTTGTTAATATTCTTTCCTTTTATATATTTTTAGTTAAAATCTTTATTACGTATAGTATTAAGCATAAGCTTTATTATCAGTTACGTTCAAATTTGATAAGTGATTAATTTATAACAACTTCTGTGTTACATATATTTTCCTTCTTGTCCCTACAGCATTCAATATTAAAGCCGTTCATGCTACGTCGAGTTAAAACAGATGTAGTTTCAGAGCTTACCAGGAAAACAGAGATCACGGTGCATTGCAAATTGAGTTCTCAACAACAAGCTTTTTATCAAGCAATCAAGAACAAGATATCTCTTGCCGAGTTGTTTGACAGCAAGCGTGGGCATCTTAATGAGAAGAAAATTCTTAATCTCATGAATATCGTCATTCAGCTAAGAAAGGTTAGCTGTTTACATAAATATATCCACCATGTTTGTGTTATAATTCTGCTACCAGCAATTGGGTGATGAGTACTAAACAGTGAAACGTGTTTGCATCATGAAATATTTGTTCTCAATTCACTAGTTTTCGGTTTGTCCGGATGATAGGTGTGCAACCATCCTGAGCTATTTGAGAGGAGTGAAGGGAGCACGTACCTCTACTTTGGTGAGATACCTAATTCTCTTCTGCCTCCTCCCTTTGGGGAATTGGAGGATGTGCACTACTCAGGAGGTCGTAACC
The DNA here is from genome assembly GCA_946598075.1 of Artocarpus hirsutus. NCBI lineage: Eukaryota > Viridiplantae > Streptophyta > Magnoliopsida > Rosales > Moraceae > Artocarpus > Artocarpus hirsutus. The sequence continues at coordinate 7,881 of CAMOHE010024873.1, forward strand.
CTATTACATTCAAGGTATTTGCAGCTCTTTACCTTGCCATAAATTTTTGTTGAAGTCTCGTAATTTTAGAATAAGAGTTACTGTTTTCCTCACATCAGTTCATTCCCACATTTCTACACCCTCCCTTTCTCTTTAAGTATTTAATTAAACTTAAATGAACAAAGAGACGTTACCTTCTATTGCGCAATATGCAGTTTTTAGTGGGCATAGGTTGTATTTATTCCTTTTCCAAAAGAGAATTCATCATCTGATGAAAGATCCATACCTGTACTTAGCTTAGCACTTGAGCAGCGCTCCCAGTATGAGGTTCTAACTCATAACTATACAATTCATGCGGCTTAGTGAATGCCTCTCCTTTTTTAAATTCATATAAAATTTGCAAATAATTCAACTTCTGATATAAATGTGGAATCCGTTGCCAAGTCTAGGCCGATAGGCAGTGATAGAAGTTGTTTGGCTTGTCCCAGGTCAATTCCTTGGTTTCGAGGTCTTGTCAACATGGGCATTGTGCACACGTCATATCTTGTTGCTGGCTTCCCTTGAAAAAAATTATTTCAATATCGACTCCCTTTCAAGAACAAAAGAAAATTATTCCAATATCGACCCCCTCTCAAGAAGGGAAAAAAAAAGTATTCCAATATTTAGAGGGAATAAGACAAACAGTCGGGATTCCTCATCCTAGACTGCTGAGTCATCCCTCTTAAAGTACCTACTATGGATAATAACAATTTGAGTAGTGATATTGATATTGATATGGGGCTCTCACAGAATGATCTCCATTATGTCTTTATCTTTAGGGTACTCTTTTTTGGGATATCATCTGATCTACTTCATCCTATCCGTGCCATCTACTGCTTTTTGGTTGCTGGCTTTACCTTCTGCGTAAATCAAAAAGTAAATCAAAAAACATGTTAATAAGTTCCACTAGCTTGATGCTGTGATTGTAAGTGTCACATTTTTGGACTTATCCTGTTTGTATTTCATTTTAATCTTTGGATCTATTGGACTTAGCCGATTGCTTCACACTTTTGGGTTATTGAATATGTTAGTCAACAGTGCATCATGGTTAGTAACAGCTTTCGCACCTTTAGAGGAATGGGAAAGATCGCTTTTGTCATGACTGATAGCCTGTTTGTTGTGGATTTAGGAATTTTGTTAGAGCTTGTAATGTTATTTTCTTTTTGAGCAATGCTATTCAGCCCCACTGGAGCTGGGAATCACAAGACACAGGTCGGGAGCCACATAGGAGAGGCTCACATGTGGTGTCTGCTATACTTGGCTCTAGCGAAGCTGCATAACATTTTTCTTTCTAGCTGTTTCTGCTACCAGTCTCTTAGATTGAAATATCTGTGTTGTCTGACTGTGTGCATGTTTATGTATGTCTTTTTTATTTGTTATACCTATTTTTGTGCATAAGTTGCCCGAAAATCAAATAATTTTAATTGTGAAATTTTTTCCTCCTCTTTTTTTCCCCCCTAGATCCCAAAGCTTGTCTACAAAGATATTCTCCGAAAATGTGATACATCTACTTCAGCAGTTGTATGTGGTCTCAGCAGAGAATCCTTTGAGAAATATTACAATATGTATTCTCCAGAAAATGTTTATAGGTCCATATTTGCAAACGAGAATAGCTCAGATGGCTCGTGTGTGGAAAGTGGATCTTTTGGTTTTACTCGTCTGATGGATCTGTGTCCAGCTGAGGTTGCATTTCTGGGAACTAGTTCTTTTATGGAACGCCTAATGTATTCTCTTTCGAGATGGGACCGACAATTTTTGGATGGAATACTAGATTCATTTGTGGAATCTATGGATGACGATCATGAACTCGGTTACCTTGAGAGAGAAAAAGTGAGAGCTGTTTCACGAATGTTGCTTATGCCATCAAAATCTGTAACTAACTCGCTTCTGAGGAAATTTGCAACTGGACCTGGTGATGCTCCTTTTGAGGCTTTAATTGTCTCTCATCAGGACAGGTTTCTGACAAACATCAAACTTCTTCACTCAATATACACGTTCATCCCAAAAGCTAGAGCTCCGCCGGTATGTTTGCTATGTTAAGTTCTCAATATTCTTCTATTGTTTTACACAATATTGACATTATCTAAAATTTTCTTCTCTTGTTATTAGGTTGATGCGCATTGTTCTGATAGGAATTTTGCTTACAAAATGATTGAGGAACAACATTGTCCTTGGATTAAGAGGTTGTTTGTTGGGTTTGCACGAACATCTGACTGTAATGGGCCCAGAATGCCAGATGCTCCTCATCATTTAATTCAGGATATTGATTCTGAATTGCCTGTTTCACAACCAGCTCTTCAGTTGACAAACATGATTTTTGGTTCTTCCCCTCCCATGCAAAGCTTTGACCCCGCAAAATTGCTGACAGTAAGCCTTATCCCTTCATAGTTTCCTTTCCATATTCAGTTTCCATATGTTTTTCTTCTTGCTTTTGAAATGCACGTTATAATAAAGTTTTTTGCTTTCTTTGTAGGACTCGGGGAAACTTCAAACACTTGATATATTATTGAAACGCTTGAGAGCAGAAAATCATCGTGTTCTTTTATTTGCTCAAATGACGAAGATGCTGAATATTCTAGAGGTAATCTAGACAGTCTCTTTAAAATTTATTGGTTATTGATTTTAGTTTTTGATTTGGTCATCTTAGCTTGGCCATAATTTAAGATATGCATGGAAACATGGCATTATTGGGCCTAACAAAATAAGTTAGTGATGTGACTTAATATGTACTGGTGGGTTTCCAATTGCAACTGTTTTAGCACCAAAAGGAATTAACTTTTCTTTTAACGTAACAACTTACCCATCTTATTGGAACTTTGAATTTTCTCTTGATACTGAGGAATGACGCTGTTTGTGCAGGACTACATGAACTATAGGAAATATAAGTATCTGAGACTCGATGGATCCTCCACTATAATGGATCGCAGGGACATGGTCAGGGACTTTCAGCATCGGTAGGGACTTGCTCTTATGTGATGCTTTCTTTAAATTCTTTTTGTACCTGTCTTCTTTTTTCCCCATTTTTGATAAGATAAGGATGCAATCTGGCACGTGTATGATATGTGTAGTATGCATTTGTTGCAGGAGTGACATTTTTGTGTTCTTGCTAAGTACAAGAGCCGGTGGACTTGGTATTAATTTGACTGCTGCCGATACTGTCATATTTTATGAAAGTGATTGGAATCCAACTTTGGATTTACAGGCAATGGATAGAGCTCACAGATTGGGTCAGACCAAAGATGTGAGTTTATTGGCGTCTTTGTTGCTTGTTATCTCTTTTTTGTTTTTCAGTCGTGTTTTTTCTTTGTATAAAAATTGGCCACTTATCATGATGTAGGTTACTGTGTATCGATTAATTTGTAAAGAAACAGTTGAAGAGAAAATTCTTCAGAGAGCAAGTCAGAAAAATACTGTCCAGCAGCTTGTGATGACAGGCGGACATGTTCAGGGTGATCTCTTGGCTCCTGAGGATGTTGTATCTCTGCTTCTGGATGATGCTCAGTTGGAGCAAAAATTGAGAGAGATTCCATTTCAGGTGGCGTTTAATTTTGGTTATTATATACTTCATTCGGAGTCAAAATTCGGCTGATGACTTAACTTCACCTTCCGAACTTTCATCTCGGATCCAACTCGTTCCTTCTACACTTTATGTGACAAACAAAATATTATCGTAGTTCTCTTCTGTTCTGACCCCCGTCCCTGTCCCCCCTTGTCTTTAAGTTTGAAGAAGCCCTTTTTTTTTTTTTTCAGTAATCTGATTGTAATTCCTATCATGTTCCTATTGGCAGGCAAAGGATAGACAGAAGAAAAAACAAACGAAGGGTATACGGGTGGATGCAGAAGGTGATGCATCTTTGGAAGATCTGACAAATAATGGATCTCAGGCTGCTGAATACGAAGACTCTCCAGATCCGGAGAGAGCCAAATCCAGCAACAAAAAGGTATCATTGTTTATCCAGACTTGTCAAGATCAATAATCTATAGTTTTAAATACTGAATCTAACTTTCAGTTCTGATTCACGTAATACTGCTCGCAGAGGAAAGCTGCACAAAGTTCATCAAAATCAAAGAATGCTCAAACTGCAGATGAACCTAGCTCCATGTCAATGGACTATGATTTGGACGATACCTTTCAAAATACAGATTCAGCGCCAAAACCTAAGAGGCCTAAGAGGCCAAAGAAGAGTGTAAATGAAAATCTTGAGCCAGTGTTTACGCCAACAGTGGTTCCGGAGCAGACCCAACATCTGTTATCATTGCCTGAGGCAAATTCCAGTGGTTTGAGAGCACAAGCAGGCCCAGATATCTCCACTCACAACAATTCATTTACTTGAGATACAAGTCTTGAGATTTTTTCCTTTTTAATCAAGCTCGGCATTTTTTGGCTGGAGGCTGCAAATATTGCCCCTTCTGAGCGTATTCAATTTCCAGGTCTGTTCTCATTGTTCCGTTTTGGCTACAAGTGACAATTGCAACAACAGACCAAGGGAAGGAAAGCATGCTTCATAAGTCAGTTTTGTATATGTTAGTTCTATTGATTGGGTTACTGCCCATGAAATTACAAATATAGGGTACAGGTGGAATTACTTTGACAATTTTTGGCTGCATGAGCAAAGTTATAAATCATGATTTTCTTGATAGCTCTTTAACGAGGCTTGTGTCGGACCACTCTTAGCGCAAGATGGATCTGCTTGGAACTTGGAAATACTGCTTCCTCTCTTGTTGCTTCAGAAGTAAAGATCTCATATTTTACACAACGAAACCATGCAAAATATAAGGCTATTATCCATGTGGTGCCTCACATAATACATTCCTTTCTTATTGTATGCGACTAATTATTTGGTTAACACTAACCAAGAAAGAATTCGAGTAAAATCATTTCCTGTATGATTACATCAATAATTAGGAGATATAACACACCCTTAATTAAAATTTGACTTTTCCTCTCTTATTTTATAAACGCCTAAAATATTCGTTGCTTTAATTTTTCAAAATATCATATTTATTCTTTTCATATTTTAAAATGATCTAAAAATAACCTTTTGTTCTTCAATTTGCCATTCAAATCTCTAAAATTTCAAACCTACGACGTATGATCGGTAATAACATTACCCAAAACACCTCATGTGAGTGTTACCTCTTTATCATAAACATGCTTAAAATATCACAAAGTACTCCTTGAGGCTATTAAATTTAAAAAATATCGCCGCTACCTTTCTCAATCTATATTTACTTGCACTTAAAGCATTAATTAACTAAAAGAATAAGTAAAATAAATCTTGAAACTTAAAAAACTCTCAAAACGAATAATAGAGAAAAATCAATAGAAAAAGGTCGGTTTTGGTGTGCTTGTCTTCTTCATTATGCTTTTATGATTTGCGCTTTTCGTTGCGTCTTACGCATTGTCAATTGTTCTATTTCCAAGCAAGAAACTTATTCATTTTGGCGACAACAATCTTGCGTGAGGGCTTGCAATTGTAGATCTACGATCGCAAATCTCCCAGTGAGTGGATATTTTGGACATTTGCAAAATGATATTCACAAAAGTGGAATTTCAGCAAAAATAAATAAATAAATAAAGTATTTTGAGTATTTTCTCGCAAATTGCAAATTGTTGAGAGTATTCTAGTATT